>ML777425.1:655018-673108 GCA_009831015.1 Picea engelmannii
AGCAGACAGACTTCTGAGGGAAATGAAATTCATGTCAAGTTTCCCCTGGCATTATGATCCCCATGGCATCATTTCTGATATGAGAGTCAAGAATAAAAATGCTCCATATGTGCATGAGCCTAGGCCTGAAATCGAAAATTTTGTGAATCAAGTAAAATGGGAACCCGACACATTGGAGGACGTAGAACCGATTGTCAGGATAGAAGAGCAGGTACCCTCCACAAGTGCACCAGCCACGGCCACACCTCAGAATGTCAAGGAAAAGAGGCCCCGGCAGGAATCATCATCCCCTGTCACAGAGGTGTCTCCGGAGGAATTTGAATCGCACTCCAAAAAGCCGAGGACAACACCAACTATAGGCGTGACAGTGGAGCAGGAGATCCCACTAACCACAGTGACCACCACTGGAGCTAAACAGCTCAGTTTCCCTTTCGGCTCCAGTCAGCACAAAGAGGGTATAAAAGAGATAAAATCCTCTGGTTCTCCTTTGGATACTCCATCAAGCAAGACCGGGCCCAAATTGGGCATTTTTGAGAAATATGATTTGATCAAGAAGAGGAACCAGTCGCTCACCAGCAGCACTTATGCACAATTCCAGAAGCAGTCCTCCACAGCCCAGCACAGGTTACTCTCGGCATTTGATATAGAAAAGGGAAAGATGCATATGGTATACCTCCATGCACTAGTGCCGGACCCCAAGGTTATATATGATTACAGGAGGACCACGTTTGAATTCCAAGCCAAAGATGTGCATCCGGCAGATCAAATGGATATGCATAAGAAAACTAGGGAAATGATTTCCCACACTTTAGCCTGTGTTGCAACTTCTGCGGCAAAGTATCGGACAGCGTTGAGCAATGCCCAGACCCAACTGAAGCAAGAGAAGATGTCTTCCTTCGTGAAAGACAAAAAGATAAAGACTCTCGAGGAGCTGGTCCTCAAGATCGGCTACGACCCGGCGAATGTCAAGGCTGCTGAAGAAATGATTAAAAAGAAGAATGTTGACATAGCCGCATTGAGAAAGCAGCTAAAGCTCCCTCTAACCGAGGATCCACAGACGAAATAAATAGCTGAAAGAGAAGGCGAAAAGGATGAGATGCTGGGACTACTCATGGAGCAGAGTGCGTAGTTAAGGGAGATGGAGGCCGAGATGGAAAAACTACTAAAGGAGAAAGAACAGACGAAGACAATGGAGGGCATCACCTTAAGTGCTATCCCTATCGCAAGATTGAGCACAGACACAGCGACAGTGACAACAGTTCCATCCGCAACTACAGAGCAGGTACCAGAAGGCACCATAGACCTGGCCAAGTCTATGGAGAGAATGAATTTGCAGGAGTCTGAAATCAGCAGACTTAAGAAAGAATTAGAAATTCTCCTGTAGCTGAAGACTTCCTTTTAGACTAGTCTGTCAAAGGAAAAGTAGGTGAACGAGCAGATGAGGAAAGAGATGCAGCAGCTACAGAAACAGACATTGGCTGGGAAAACCTTGGCTGAAGTTAAAGAACTTGTGTGGACTGATATCTCTAAGTCCATGAATGAAATCTGGCCAATGGTTCAGATCATGTTCGAGCAGAATGAGTTGCTTGAGAGGAGCAAACAGGTTGTGGAAAAATCAAAACTGAATTGGGCGAGATGCTAACCTAGGCCAATGATATCATAAGGTTCCTAAATTCTAAGACACGGGAAGAACTCAAGGAGCTGAAAATTGAAGATAGGACAGAAACCATATTGGAAGTGAAAAGAGTTCTGACCAAAAGAGGTCTCATGCTTCAGCTAGAAGAGAAAATCCAAATCATGGACCAGGTAGTGCAAAGGTTATTCCACAAGATAGATCCTCTGACAAGGAAAGGCCTGCCTGGCATGAAGGTCATAAAGGACAAATTGATGATGCTTCCCGATTATAAGAAGAAGTTGATCGAAGTATCCAAGGACTGTGCAAAATTCGCAGGGATACAATCAAACATCACAGGTAAAGCTTTCATGGAGGCACTGCACTTGGATATTGAGATCCAGCATGAAATTAAGCACATTTTCATCGTCAAGCCTACATTCGCGAAGTACACAGACATGGACGAAGTGTACCGGCGGTTGCTCAAAGTGACAGTGCCAACTCATATCCGATGGGAAGAGTTGTGCGATCTACTAGATTAGTAGATGAGTTGTTATTTCCAGTCAGCTATCTTGTCAGCAGAGACTGCGAAGGCACCTCACCAACAACCTACCCAGAAGTTCAGCAAACAGTTATGATGAATCACCAAACGGTTTTTGATTAGTTGAGTTAGTTATGGTAATAATAGTATGGACACGTCCTTGTCAGTTATGACAGAATCCTTTGTATTTTAACTTATAAATACTTCTTTTTTCAATGTATTGAGGGTTGTTGTTGATTTGCACACCTGACTGCTATCAAGCTGTAACGTTTTTGAGGAGATCCACCATTAATAAAGAGGAGGCATTTCACAGGATTCTTGCGCATTTTTCACTGGTGATGTGATTTTCTTAGTCAAATGTTTTCTTGCTACGTGATCATCTTGTTTTTCTATAACTAATCTATACGAATAGCGTTATGTTGCAGGATTTATCCCGGATACCCTGTTTCCGATTCTATAGATTTCAATGTTCTTCTTCTAAATATCTTCAGTTAAGAGATTCTTAAGTGCTTGTTAATTGGAGTATCCAGTGAGGGGTGTTATCTCGCCTTGTGAAAGATTTCTTCAGCGTTTCTGGTTGCATCTCAGATTTTATTAAGTACAGACCCCATAGCCCAATGGAAGTGTGATTTTTCTCAACCAAATTTAAAAATCATTTACAACAAAACAAAACTTGTGCCTCTAACTAGCCTAATATATTAATTCAAACAAAGCTAAATTATATAGAGAGATCCCTCTCTGAAGCTGGAAGGGCTAGATCCCAGCTTTAAAAGTGGTTGGTTAAGGTTACCTTTGTGTATTTCCTCTTTTCAACCTCTAGGAAATTTACAGAGTGATAACAGAGCGCTCCTCCATTTCAGCCCTAGAAGCGTTGGCGCTCCCATACAAGGCTTCAGGGAGCGTTATAATGCTCCCCAACCCCCTCTGAAGGAGTGCTGCTCATCTTGAAAGTGTTGGCGCTCCCATAAAGCATACCAGGGAGAGCTACAATGCTTTGATTCCCCTTCTAAGGGAGCACTGCCTAATCTGAGGCAGTAGTTGGCCCATTGAGAAGAATAAGGGGAGGATCTTTCGAGATTAGGAGGTAGTTGTGTTCAAATTCTTGGTTTCATCAAGAGATCCCTGATCCGAGGAGAAGGTTCCCAACTTGTTTCAAAGATAACTCAAGAGGTTAAGCTCTTCTTAACCTATATAAACATGCTCTATGATGGTGGAAAGGGGGAAGAACGGAAGATATGAAACTTATGATCTTGGAGGAAAATCACAGTCATCCAAAGGAGAGTGATCAATGAAGTTGTCATTACCCAGGTTGTGGATCTTTTAGGAAAGGGTTAGACGAAGAGGACTTGACGAAGTTGTCGCATTCGCATCTACGATTGTAAGTACTGTTGTCGTTATTTTCATCAATATGACACGCTTGGCCTGTTTCTTTCTAGTTTGTGTCTAATGTGACATGAACTTATCATTTATTGATAGATCCATTTTCAAGCTAATATCAATAGAGTAGGAAGTGGTCATATCTTTCTTTATCCATAGAACTCAGCGAGGAGCAAAGGATTGGAGCGCAACTCAGAGCGTGCAGGGACAAACGTCGATAAAAGGTACTTATGTCATCCTTCCTTCTCATGTGTTAGTTTAGATGGATTTGAAAGGAAGTCAGTGTCCATGTTTAGCATTTTCTGTCTAGAGTTAGGGTCAAGCTCTTAGAGGCAATCTACCTGTCCGCAGGGAAATTTTCCTACAACAGAAACTGGCGACTCCGCTAGGGAGATAGCCTCAAATCGAAACTTCTTGTTTGGATTTTTATCCTCATTGACCTTGTTCTATCCCTTGATTGTTTTAGACCTGGTTCACTCCTCTTTTGATTAGTTTCATGAGATGATTGGCTCCTTACCCTATCATACTCAGCATAATTGTCGAATTTGAATTTGAATTTTTGGAATTTTTTGACATTTTTTGGAGTTTTAGACCCTGGCGTCCTTGTCCTAGTGTTAACAGAGCGCCAGTGCTCCCCTATACCTCTGGACAAAGTGCTATAATTCTCCTTTCCTTTGGCAACAGAGCGCCAACCTCTTTTTGGTCCAAAAACCCTCCAGAACTGCCTTTTTCAGGTTTTGCCTCTGTGTCTCTTTTGCTGAGTGACCTAGTGAGTCAATTTTTCTTCCCTTTCAGCCTTGACATCTTTCCTTTTTGAAGAATAAACATCTTGTTAGTGGGATCTTGTAGCCTTCTTCACTATTTTCATTGAGTTTTTCCTGTTGAGTGAAGTTTGAAACCCATGCATTGTTTTTCTCTCCTCATCAGCTGAGTAAAAACCCTGGTGAAGGTCATCAAAGGCCTACAGACCTCTTAATCTCCATTTCAGTCAAGATCATTGTTATTCAACTTTTGCTTTTGGGTGTGAAGTTTGTTTTCCTCTTTGATTGTTTCTTTTCTTTCGCTTTTTCGTTTTGATTGCTATGAAAGGGTGTATTGTTTGTGTGAATTTTGCTTGTGCTAGTTTGGTTTTCATTCATACCAAGAAGATAATTAGCAAGACAAGCATTGTGTTGAATTCATCATCATTCATATGCAAACAATAAAAACATATTTATGATTGATTGTGCATATTAGAAGGAACTTAAAAGTTTTTACATTACATCGGGATTTGATTGAGAAAAGAATCGTTTGAGGGCATTCCTTATTCGTGCTTGATTAGTGAAAAGAACTTCCTCTCTCCCTTAGATAGATATTCATCAAAAGGAAATGACTGCTTATCATATTTGATGCATTCTTTGGGTCTGAGTCATAATTCCATTTGTTTCACTTCCATGCACCCCTTTGTGTAAAGAACAGCCATAAAATCAACGTTAATTAAAAGTTATCTAGAAAATTTTCTTTTCTAGGATCCTCCACCAACAGTAGATTGGGCTTAGTACTTTGGATTAGGGCTGTGAGCATAACTCTCCAAAGTTTCCAAAAAAAACACTAGCATCCTAAGTTAGGGAGAGTAAATCCAGTTATTGTATAAGTCTGCCTGGGATCCCCCTCTCACACAGGGGTTACACACGAGGTCGCATTCAGGTAAGCTACAGGGACTAACCCTCCATGGTTTAACTGATTGTGGTGGTCGGATCGTATTATGGGGATCACTTTGAGGTAAATCCACAATTACTGCGTGGAAGCATTTTAGTTGGTTTCGGGCTTGATACCCTGCCTGTACATTCGGATCGGACTGTCGATTGTTCCCGCCCAGGGGATGACTGGGAATTGGTAACCTTAGTGGCCATAATATTTAGGGTCTTACACAAGGTAACAGTGACGGGAAGTCTCACTATACCTAGAGCAGACATTGGTCAAACTCACTCGGGCTCCTTGGAGGGTAAATCCACAATTACTGCGTGGAATCTTGCACCAAGGTGTAAGTCCGTTAAGCAGGTTTCCATTGTAACTGTTCCACCCTATACCCGCCCCTTCTAGACTTGATCACGCGACGTTGGATTTCATCACCAACTAGTACGGTCATCAAAAGAAGGTCCTATCTGCTTGGTTGTGATTCCTAGATTTTTTTAGTGTGTGTTGTTTCTTTTCTTTAGTTGGCCATAGATTTCTTTCGTCGACTCTTTTCCACCAACATCGACCCTCCACACCACTCATGGAGGCTACAGGGAATTCCTCCAAAAAATATGGAAGGAAACACCCCTTTACCCCCTCATTCTATGGAAGAATCCCCTCAACAAAGCGAGGTTCATAATACTACAACTTCCCAGGAAGAAGTTCCCATTCCTTTGGAAAATTTTTGAATCGTCTCAGAATCTCCGGAAGCTTATCGCATTCCGGAGGGATACGAACGACAGATCCTCCACCTAAATTCCACTGGAGAATTTGTTGTCATCAATCCTTCTGACATTCCGGCCAGGTCTTCTCAAAACCCTTTAGCCAGTGACCCTTTTTGGACTGCGGACATTGTTCGAAGTCCACCACGCTTGGTGTGAGATCTTTATGGAACAGGGGAAGGTGTCGATGTACCTTTTTCCTACACTGTACCCCCAAATCACTTCACCGATACTACCACTTTTACGGCCACACCAATCGTTGGTCCAAACACATCGTCCATTGGCCCAAGGTCTACTATTCCCCTCCAGACGACCCATTCGACAATGGCCCCGCACATTCCGACCATCCCCACCGGCAACGCGGTAGTTAATCAAGCCCTGATTGGAACACCTGTAACACTGAGACCTACACTCCCTTTTGGATTCAGGGCATTGAATTCTTCCGCTACCACGACTGCCCAAACCAATACCCAAATTATACCAAGAAGTTCCATACCTATCCAACAACCCAGAGGGACTGGCCTTGGTGGTCCTAACCCGATCAGTGGCACCGGTCAGTCATTTACGTCTGGCTCTCAGATCCTGGGAACTCTACCTCAAACTGGGGGGCATCCTCCCTCTGGAGGACAAATTCCATTCGGAGGGAACCCTAATTTTCGAGGGCATCCTCCCACTGGAGGAAAAATTCCATTCGGGGGGAACCCTCACGCCGGGGGGCACCCTCAATCCGGAGTACACCATCAACCACAAGGACAAAATGTGTCCGCCGCACACAATCTGTGGAGTGTCCTTTTTCAAGGAAACCCACATGCCTCCACGGGACAAAATGTTCAGACTCCGCAACAACCCCCTTATGGACAAATGCCAAACACACCCTATAATCCACAAAACCCATCCGGTTATCCTCCACTCACAAACACTTCTCAAAACATTTCAAATCCTATGTACCTTGGTCAAAACCAACCTCACATGAGAGGGCCCACGAGTTATAATTATCCACATAACCCAGTATTGGGCCCCACTAGTGTCCCTCTACCACACCAGCATTACCCACAGGTTAACCGACAACTACCTTTTCTAGCCACCCTGGACCTTCCAAACTTGTCTCGGTTAACGAATGATCCCATTTATCATTCTCCGGTTTGGTCAGCCATTCCAACTAAACTTCCTTCTAATATCCCAAAATTCGACGGAAAGCCAGGGGAAGACCCAAACAATCACGTAATGACCTTCCATTTGTGGTGTTCATCCAACTCCCTCATGGACAATTCGATTCGTCTGCGTCTTTTCCAATGAATGCTCACGGGTTCCGCAGTGAAATGGTATATTGAATTACCACGCGCATCCTTTCACGATTTCAACTCCCTTGCCATGTCCTTCCTCACACATTTCCAACTACCCATTCGATACGAGACGGGTACTGAACTATTAACTTCTCTTCGTCAGACAACTTCCATACATATCTCCAATCATATCCATGAATGGAGACGATGATGAAGGATAATCAAAGCAGTCATTCCCGACCAATTGTTAGAAGAATGGTTCACGAAATCACTATTACCCCAGATTGCTCGTGATGTTGCCATGCGTGGCGTAGTCACCGAGGAAGAAGCCATCGCCTGAGCTCAGTACTTAGACTTAGTCTATTCACAATCTGGTACTCTATACGAGTTGATACCGAATGCTACCCATGCCACTAACAATCCATTCAAACCATCGACTGCTTCGCATGCGGATGGAGTTATCGGCTCCGTCAAAACTCAATCTACTACTCAGTCTACTAGAACAATCCAGCGGCCCGCTTCCACGGCTGCTCCCAATTCAACTGCACCCTCTTCTACCCAACCTCAAACTCGGGTCTCTGATGTGAATGCGGTCCAGTCAATCCCTTCAAAACAACTTGGGGGAAAGAAGAAAGCGAGAAACAAACCAAAGAAGAACAACAACAATGAGCAACCCAAGACCCAACCGCAAATCCCTGCTATCGGAAAACAACCACAACGAAAACTGAAATTCCCATGTCTCATTTTTGGTGATGATCACTACACTCAAGACTTCCCACATCGTGATGAAGTGGCCAAACTTTTCAAAGGAAATTCGCAACCCGCTATGCTCACGCATCCTTTTCCGCAGCAATAATCTTTGGTTGCACAAACCCCCACGCCGGGGGGAAGTTCCAACCAACCCCATGATGAGGCCTCGACAAGTGCCCACATTTACATGTTTAATGGAGTTAATATAACAACCCACTCTGTGACATATGACACGCCAGTTAAACTTGATAAGATGAAGATCGCTAACGGTTCTGCGACAAACCCGTTACCATCCACCGTCAATCCTCCATTTGTTAGCCCTCCATCCGGGCCACTCCAGATCGAGAAACCCTCTTTTCACTCTATCCTACGCCCTCCTAAGAGCACCATCCGAAAATCTACATTTAATCCTAATTCACGGGCTACCCAAAACTACAATATCGTAGAAGATTTGGCCCAAGCCCCGTGTGCCATGTCCCAGCCAACGTAGAAAACTCTTAGCCGCTATTGGCGCTTTCGATCCTGAGTCATCAAACTACATCACGTTTAATCTGGATGATCAACCACGACTCTCCCACCAGCTAGATTTCCAAAGTGATGTGGTTGTTCACAATCAACAAATCCACCGGACTATCCTGGATGAGGGAGCCTCCACCTATGTCATGTCTCTAGCCTATTGGAAAGTATTAAAATCACCTTCCCTTAACAAATCCGCTACCATGTTATGTGCCTTTGATGGACAAGGTTTTCATCCTCACGGATTATTACAATCCTTAGTCATTCAATTGGGCGGAAAAATTGTTACTTTTGACGTCGAGGTGGTCGATGCCCCCCTCGATTACAACCTAGTACTTGGAAGAAGTTGGTTCTACGCGATGACTGTTGTCGCCTCATCGGTGTTTCGATGTGTACAATTCCCCCATCAAGGCAAAATTGTTACCATTGATCAGTTCAATTTTTGCACACCCGATGCTCGCATCCCTGCTACCAACAACATTCATTTTCTGGGAGACCACCCAGTTACGTATGAAAGCATTGGTGTTGGCTTATTGAAATATTCTAGCCTCATGGGTACCTTCCCTACACCACTTCCACCTACTGCACATCATATTTCCATCGTCAATATGATTTCGACTATGCCTTATCAATCCTTGGAATCATCAGACCCTTGGGTTGTGCCTAGTCCTTTGGAATTCGATGTGCTCGGGGACACAATGCCACTGAGCCCAGCCGAGGCCGCATACGTATCTATTCAATCTACTTATCCCTCTTCAAACACTTCACATTCATTGGCACCCAATACTTATTCGGTGCCCTCATGGTTAGATTCCCTATCATCCGCCATTGATTACATTTCCCAAATTTTTCCTTCGGACGAATCTATCATGGAAATTCTTAGCATTGACGATCTGCCCTGGGATGACAACCACCATCGATCCTCTTTTATTCCACCTTTGGAAGAAATCCAAGACATACGATCTATCTTCCCCCTCGATTTTACCGAAGCTCCGCAATCTCCTATCCTCACACAAGATACTCTCTCTGAGGGGAACATGGGTAACATCTCTACTACGGTCACGATTGACATTTCAATCAAAGAAGGTGTCGTGGAAAACATTGACCTTGGTGCTAATTGCAAACTCGACAAAGTGGCTTCTTACACCGCTTTATTCAAGGAATTCCACGATGTCTTTGCATGGAGTTACGAGGAAATGTCATGGATTGACCCTTCCATCATCGTACACGAAATCAAAACTTACCCTGACGCGAAACCGGTTCGGCAAAAGCTTCGCCCGGTTCATCCCAAGAAAATCGCAGCTATAAAGGCCGAAGTTGAAAAACTTCTAAAATATGGCTTTATCTATCCCATCCCTTTAACTGAATGGGTCTCCAACCTCGTTCCAGTTGCTAAAAAACAAGGGACCATCCGTGTTTGCATTAACTATAGAGATATCAACAAAGCTTGTCCTAAGGACAACTACCCTACGCCCTTCATCGATCAGATCATCAATAATTGCACAGGGAGCGTAATCTTTTCTTTCATGGATGGATTTTCTAGATATAACTAGATTGAAATCTTTCCTACAGATCAACACAAGACAGCCTTCATCTTCCCTTGGGGAACTTTTGCCTAGTGAAAGCTACCTTTTGGCCTTAAAAATGATGGAGCCACTTTCCAATGAGCCATGTCATACGCATTTCATGATATCAAACATATAGCAGAACCATATCTCGATGATTTACCTACACATTCATTAAATCGATTCGATCACATTGATCATTTACGCGCAATTTTTCTGCGATGTAGGTTTTACCGTATTCGTCTAAACCCACACAAATGCATTTTCGCTGTCGAATCCGGTCGAATCCTTGGTTTCATTGTCTCCAAATATGGGATCAGGGTGGATCCCTTAAATATCAAGGCCATCTTAGCCTTACCTCCACCCACCAATTTAACCCAACTCCAAAGTTTGCAACGCAAAGAAAACTTTCTTCGTCGTTTCATCTGCAATTATGCCGAGATCACTAAAGTATTTATGCAGTTACTACAAAAGAACGTCCCTTTCATCTGGGATGATGCAGCTCAATGGTCATTCGACGCTCTCAAGCACACCTTGACCCATGCACCTTTGTTACATCCCCCCGAATATACCAAAGATTATATCCTTTACTTGGCTTCTTCTACTTCCACCATCGCAATGGTGTTAGTCCAAGAAGATTCCAACGACGAAGAACATGTGATCTATTATCTGAGAAATAGTTTATCTGGTCCTGAACTCAGATATTCGCATGTTGAAAAACTGGCTCTAGCAGCCATCATCATTGTCCAAAGGTTTCGTCACTACATCTTATTACAAACCACCATGGTAATCGCCAACTCCAACCCCATGTACCACATCCTGACACGTCAAGTACTTGGGGGAAAATATTCAAAATGGATCGTTATTCTTCAAGAATTCAATCTTGAGTTTACAAAGGCTAAAGCCAAAAAATCCCTGGTGTTTGTCGAGCTCATCTGTGCTCTCCCTCATGCCGATGAAAACATCGAACCTAGAGATTCTCTCCCTGATGAATCCCTCTTCCTCATTAGCACCTCTGATCCTTGGTATGGATATATTCTCCTCTACCTTCAAACACAACGTTTTCAACCCAACATCTCTCACAAAGAGCGTCGACGCATTCGTCACCACTCTCATCATTATATCATCCTCAGCAACACTTTGTATCGCCATGGCATCGACACCATCCTTCGGCGATGTCTGATTCACGAGGAGACTGAACGCGTTTTGAACGATTGTCACCTTGGCGCCTGTGGCAGTCACCTCTCCGGAATGGCCACAACCCAAAAAATCCTACGTGCCGGCTACTTTTGGCCCTCGATTTTCAAAGATTGTATCGAGGCTGTCAAGAAATGCCCACCCTGCCAAATCTTTAACAAGAAGGCACGCACCCACCCTATGGCGCTGCACCCTATTATCGCCATTGGCCCCTTTACCAAATGGGGCATCGATTTCATGCAGTGTAATCCTACCTCAGCCGGGGGGCACGGTTACATCATCGTCGCCGTCGACTACTTCACCAAATGGGCTGAGGCTATGCCTACCTTCCTAAATGATGTCCGTACGACAACTCTATTCCTCTTCAACCACATCATAACTCATTTTGGTGTACCACATGCCATTGTCACTGACCATGGTGCACACTTCAAAAACTAGATGATGAGCGAGTTACATGTCAAATTGGGTTTTCGCCATGAAAACTCGTCCCCTTACTACCCTCAAGCAAACGAACAAGTTGAGGCCATCAACAAATTCCTAAAAACCATGATCTAATGCATGGTAGGGGAAAACAAAACATTGTGGCATATATAATTGTTCTCTGCTCTCTGGGCTTATCGCACCTCTGTGAAAACTTCAACTGGATTCACTCCTTTCCAGTTGGTCTATGGCATTGAAGCCGTCCTACTGATCGAGTGTGAGATTCCATCACTCAAACTAAAAGTAGGACTCCTACCTCATACTTCTGTTGAAGAAGAACGATTCTTGTATCTATCCAAACTAGATGAAACGCGTCGCGATGCTGCCCTCGCCAATCAGGCACATCAAAAATGAATTAAAAGTCAATATGACAAATCCATCCACCCTTGGACTTTCGCGGAAGGAGACTTAGTCATTGTTTACGACCAAGCTCACGATAAATTGGGGACAAGAAAGTTAGAACCCATGTGGCACGGTCCCTACATCGTAAAACATGTCCTACATAAAAGTGCCTACGAATTAGTTGATCATGAAGGAATTTCCCTAGAAGAGCCCCGAAACGGGCTTTACCTTAAGAAGTATTATGCCTAGATCGCCTAGCATTTGTACTTTGTACATTATTGTATTTAGTTTTGGTGTGTCTATTTCTTTCGTGTGCTCGAGTCTTTACCGTTTCCACTCATGACTGTTCTTGTGTTTTCATGCGCAGATGACATCTTCCTTTCCTATCTTTTTTGGGTTCGCGGATGGCGCTAGCCGACATACCCAGAACATTGCTTCAACAGCTTGGGTTATTTACCAATTTGACCAGGTGGTGAGTTCAGGAGGCATTTGTTTAGGACCAGCAACCAACAATATGGAAGAATATCATGGTGTCATCGGATTGTTGACCCAAGCTTCCTCTCTAGGTATCTCTCGCATCATTATTTACTTAGACTCCCAACTGGTGGTTTTTCAAATCAACCGTATCTACGCTATCCGTAGTCCTATCCTACTACGCCTACACTTGCAAGTTCATCGTCTCGAATGATTGTTCGATTACATTGAATATAGACACATTCTGAGAGAACTTAATAGTGTTTCAGATTCGTTAGCCAATTATATCATGGATCGGTATCTTGCCCACATATAAAATTCAAGGAAAGAAAAACTGTACATTACATGTAAATTAAAACACACCACAGACATCATCATGTACAAATCCTTGGCATCATAAAAACTCGAAACTATATATATATATATATATATGGCGTGACTGAAATGTTTGTATTACATCAAAAAAGTGTGTAGAAGAGAAAAATATTGGGTCTGTTCACCCATACAACATCGCCTGACAAGGCATACAAAAACATGATCATGGGGAGGGACCCTAATTTCCCCGCGCTATGTTGTGCTATGAGTAACACACTACCGCACACATTACGTGCCTCAACAGAGAATTGATATTCTCTGGGACTCCTACAGTGTGCCTCTGTATATGTAAAGGTACTTCCCCCCTCCGCAGAGGAGGGATACCCATTGTAAGACCTTGGAGGTTCCTCTCAACCTCCCGGAGACCTACTGCTGGTACCACCAGATCTACTGCAACTGGGGCGCCTCCACGACGCCCTGGTACTGGTATATCAACCGGGCGCACTGCTCCCTTGTCTGCATGTTGGAAACAAAACATCTGTTAAAACTCTTTTACACACCCCAAAAAAATATATATATCAAAAAACTTAAAAACAAAGGAACTAGACAAGGTATGGCTTAGTCTCTTACCTGACTCATCCCAATCTTCCCCCGTGGGAAAAATCAAGTCCATACTCCCACGGAATTCTACATCGGCATAAGGGAAGTCTTCTATCCAGAGGTACTACCATCTCATCCAGGCAAAGAAATCACCAGTAAAGTGGAACTCTGACTCCGAAACTAGCCTTGGAGACAAACTAGTCCACCTCTCCATCCGAGGTTCGTCCACTAGTCGTACTTCCAATGCTATCTGAGGCTGCATCTGAGGGATACGCTCTAGAAAAAACAAGACCAAAAATGAGCCATAGCTGAACTTCTTCTGACCAGTCCTGCACCGTGAGATCTGTTCCTTCACATTCCGAAGGAATTCTGCACTCCAGTTGAACAGTGTTGGTCCCAAAAACTGAACACCATAGGCCACTTGTGATCTCGACACCAGATGAGCACTAGTACTTCTGGTCATGCTTCTGATAGCGAATAATATAGACCGGAGAGGCAGATCTCGTATATCCTTGATAGAGATCCTGCCCCCTGCCAACCTTGCTCCCGGAACGTAGTGGCGTGCCAGATACGTGTCCACCTGCTCAAGTAATGCCCTCTGGCCAGTAAACGATATGGGGACCCCTCTTTTATAGAGGTCAGACAAAAAGTACACATCTTCCAACTCAATGGTTAGGTGTTGTGTGCCGATACAGAATCCCTGTTCCATGACATCCCAAAGGCCAATCATATGCTCAAGTAATAACACCTCTCTCTTCATTTTTTGCAATTTGAAGAACTTGAGCAAGACACAAGCTCGCAAAGCGACCCACGTACGAGGACTCCGTAGAGAGTCTAAATCATCCATCTCATGTTCCCTTTCTTTCCATTCAATCATGATTGCCGAAGATACCTACAAAACAAAAAATCAAGAATTTCGTTATTCCTCACGTTTTTGTAATTTCGGCAATTTTCAAAAGTATTTTAAAACATGAAACAAAATTCCCATGTCATCTAAAAGAAACCACTCGCTCTTTTTAACCACCACACCCTTTAACATTTGTCAAGTAATGATAAAAATGTTTTAAAAATGAAAAACGACTTTGGGGGCTGCGTGGGCAATTGGGGGGAATTTTTATGATTTCTTTTACTAAAAATGATCGGTCCAATCGATTTCAAGGGTGTAGACATCCTAACAACCCCTCTCTAACACATTTTTTGTAAAAGAATCCCCCTATTTTATTAATTTTTAAAAGAGGCCGATTTGGTTCAAAGAGGGTCGACCTAGGGATTTGTGTTTTAAATAAATAATGTCATGAAAATAAATTTGAAACCATGTAATTGAAAGAGAAAGGGATGAACACCTACCTGGTTCAAACGGTGAGGGAAATGATCGATCGTAGCTATGGCAGCGAGAAAAACAAGATTTTTTTCAAAATGAGATTCTCCACTACTCCAAAAATCCTTACAAATGAAATGGTAAATGAATTTCCAAATCAATTGTTATTTATAAAATTTTATTTTTTATAAGGTATGGTCATTTTTGGGTTTCTCTAACGATGTAATTGCTTCACTAAACCCTGGTTTGTAGTTTTGGCATCGCAGGTTTCCTGGCAGTCCTGATCGGTTATTCACCTTGTCGCACTTATGAGCATAGTCTTAGTTCATTCTCGAGCTCGACAATATGAGAACGTAATCGGGTATAGTTTTATCTCTTTTTTGGAACCATACGGACACGAACACATGAAAAAGGAACCCCCCTGGAGTCTCCTTTAAACCCTTTTCAGACTCTCTAAATATTAAAAGATTGTCGAGTGATCTTGCTTCCTTTCACACTCGTTAAAAGGTCAGAAAGGGCGTCTTGCGAGCGATATTTTAACCCTTTCTCGGTCTCGTTGGACTACTGTACGAAAAAGGAACTTAGAGAGTTCTCTTTTAAGTTTTTTTCCAAACTCTATAATCCCAAAAAACCTTCGATTTTTTTGTCCTTGGACTCGTTAAAGCACACATCGACAGACCCATATCGGAATGAACCCTTACTTATTCCAGTTTGTTAAACAAAGGAAGAGGAACTTACCGAAGGTGAGTTATATCGAGCATGTGTTATCCTCCTCGAGCTCATTAAAACAAAAAGAGGTACTCATCTATCTGGATGGGGGAAAAATTGAAAGGAGCAAGCCAAGCAGTCTCTTGAGAACATCATCTAGCACTTCTTAGAGTCTCCCTTGAGAACGACACTTTGTCACTTTTCATATATCATAATCCGTTGAACCTCTGCACTGAGCCAATCCTCCGAGTTCCTTTCACTCCTTTGGGTCACCCGACGCAAGTCACAGTACCCACTGCATATTTTTGGTCCATGTCATGTTTCGCTGTTGTGCCTCAGTGTTCAAGGGAAGTATCTTCCTCTAGAGTCAGCCATCCCAAATATCTTGCCTCAAAACCTGTGTCAGTCCATGTATATTTGATCTGCCAATTATATCTCCATGTCTGTTTTGTGTCGTTGATGGGGGATACATCAAGGCCCTCCCTTGACGAGTCTATTCCTGTCGACTCCAACACATTATCCGGGAATCATACTTAGAAACCAGTTAGTACTTTGGGACCTGCATGCCTCAATGGAAGGCCTCCTCACATTCAATAGTTGGTTTACATCATTGACCGCTAATCGAATGATTCCACGGGTGTTCGACTTCAGCTCATCTATTCACATTTGCTGGAATGTACTAGGCTACCTTGGGAATCATTGACATTAATGGTGATCTCCCTCGCACTTGTTAACGGTTCACACCAATGACCGGTAATCAAGTGGTTTCTGTCGTGTTCGACATCAAGACATCTATTCACATGGTTGGAATCGTACCACGTTGGGATTGGTAAGAAGACCCTGGGTTGAGTGATCACTTTGATATATGCTTTGCCCAGGCTGCAAAGGAATTTCTATTGGACAAAGAACACATACATTGTTACATAGATCCACTTTGTATTGGTCGTGGCTATGTCTTGTCATCTCGTAGATCCACTGTGTATTCTTCGTGGCTATGATCAGACTGAGTCATCAGAGTATAGATCCACATTGTATCTTTGGTGGCTATACCTTTTTATCAATACAATTATGGATCTGCAGTGTATTTTATGGCGGCCATATCCTATTAAGTCTTGATCACCCAAGCATAGGTATGCCTACCTTGGGTTTTGAAATATGCCATGATACTTGTTAGATGTTTGTGTGCAGCTTCTGTCAGGTTCTCCGAGTCTATACCCTTGCTTGGACATCTACAAAGTATTTCAGTTATCAGTTGACATCTTCTAACTTCATACTTTGGGGGGCATTCTGTTACACATCAAAATTACTCAGATGGATAAGTGTCGCATGTTCCTCTCAATTGTCGTAAGTGTCGCATCTTCCTTACAACTTTCGCAAGTGTCGCAAGTTGGTTACAAGTGTCGCAAATGATGTTCAGACATACTTCCATGACAAACGACACTAAGGAGACACTTATAACATCTCATATGCTTGATTTGAATAAGGAGAATTGGTTTACTGAAGTCAAAAAACTCTTGACACCTGAAGAGAACTCTAAAACAAAGGTTTTGAGGAGGAGCGCTCCTCCATTTCATCCCTAGAAGCGCTGGCGCTCCCCTACAAGGCTTCAGGGAGTGTTATAACACTCCCCAGCCCCCTCTGAAGGAGCGCTTCTCATATTGAAAGTGTTGGCACTCCCATAAAGCTTACCATAGAGCACTACAATGCTCCGATGCCCCTTCTAAGGGAGTGTTGCCTAATCTGAGGCAATAGTTGGCCCGTTGAGGAGAATAAGGGGAGGATATTTCGAGATTAGGAGGCAGTTGTGTTAGAATTCTTGGTTTCATCAAGAGATCCCTGATCTGAGGAGAAGGTTCCCAACTTGTTCCAAATATAACTCAAGAGGTTAAGCTCTTCTTAACCTATATAAACAGGCTCTATGATGGTGGAAAGGGGGAAGAACGGAAGATATGAAACTTATGATCTTGGAGGAAACTCACAGTCAGCCAAAGGAGAGTGATCAACGAAGTTGTTGTTACCCAAGTTGTGGATATTTCAGGCAAGGTTTAGACGAAGAGGACTTGACGAAGCTGTCACATTCGCATCTATGATTGTAAGTACTGTTGTCGTTATTCTCATCAATATGACACGCTTGGCCTGTTTCTTTCTAGTTTGTGTCTAATGTCACATGAACTTATCATTTATTGATAGATTTGTTTTCAAGCTAATATCAATAGAGTAGGAAGTGGTCGTATCTTTCTTTGTCGACAGAACTCAGCGAGGAGCAAAGGATTGGAGCGTAACTCGGAGCGTACAGGGACAAACTTCGATAAAAGGTACTTTTGTCATCCTTCCTTCTCATGTGTTAGTTTAGATGGATTTGAAAGGAAGTCAGTGTCCATGTTAATAATTTTATGTCTGTAAGTTTTAAACCTGCGAAGTAAAGCAATGTATATATATTCTTAAGCAATACATAAATTAATCAATGGCTCATACACAGAATACACAGAGATCTTTACCGGAAACCCTCAACTGGGAAAACCTTTCTTTTTCATTATATCGAATTTCACCATTCGCCATACAATATATACAATG
>ML777425.1:677298-728839 GCA_009831015.1 Picea engelmannii
GCTGTGTACCAGGATCCACAACGATCCATTGTTCTTTGTCTACAAGAAGGTCCTCCATCTTGAGCTTCCATAGCTCAAAGTTTTTACCATTGAACTTCTCTATCTCGATTCTAGATGATCTCACCATTCCTTTTACTTTACTCGAATCTCCTCTGCAAAAGCTCCCACTGAACCCAGGTTTAACACAGACCCAAGATAAACTTGATCTATTGAGACCGAGCCAAACCCTCAGCAAAAAAGGCGTCCCTCTGAAGCCAAAAACGTGCTCTGATACCACATGTAAGTTTTAAACCTGCGAAGTAAAGAAATGCATATATATTCTTAAGCAATACAGAAATTAATCAATGGCTCATACATAGAATACACAGAGATCTTTACCGGAAACCCTCAACCGGGAAAACCTTTCTTTTTCATTATATCGAATTTCACCATTCGCCATACAATATATACAATGTTTTTTTAGGTATTCCGTAGATACCAAAACCCTAATCCCTTAATCCGGGATTAATTTACAAATCAGCTAAAAATAACAAAATCCGCTAAAAATAGAAAAAACCGCTAAAAGGGATCGTCAGACGCAGTCGTCGTATCTGACGCACCCACACACACACACACACATGCAAAGAATATAACACATACCCAACAATGTCTAGAGTTAGGGTCAAGCTCTTAGAGGCAATCTACCTGTCCGCAGGGAGATTTTCCTACAACAATACACTTCACCCATAACCCATTTTATGTGTGTTCCCACTTTTCCCTTTTCATTTTCCCTCTTCATCATGGCCCACACCTATACCAATACTTGCAAGATCACTTCAATTTCTTGTCCTCTAATTTCACAAAGACCCAATAGGAAGTGAGGAAACTCACTGTCAATTTTTCCACCATCAATAAAAACATGCATTCCTCCATACATGCCAAAATGGAAACCATCAAATAGGACCTCGCTACCCAGCTTGCATCCTTCACTACAATTCTCTGCGCCAAGATGAATATCCCTTCAAATATTCCCTCCTCTAACACACCTTTTCACTCTGAAGGTGAAACTGCCTCTAATTCCCATACTTTTCATCCCCATCACTTTCAGTGTGACCTACGCCTTCCACATGTGGATATTAACAAATTTTATGGATTGGATCCCATTGGCTGGGAAACTCAAATGGAAAATTATTTCTCTTTGTATGGAATTACAGACTAGTTGGCCAAACTCTAGTATGGTGTTCTCCATCTAGATCAAGAACATTGGCAGTGGTGGAAATGGATAAAAAATGCCCGCCAAGTGTATGTGGCTTTGACACAATTTGTGGCAAAGCTTTATGAACACTTTGACACTAACACCAACCATTTAGGTCATTTTACGAAGTCGAAATAATATGGCATAGTGGAAGAATTTATAGTCGCTTCTGAGCAATTGGATTTTTGTACAGAAAGCATGTCTCATTCTTTTTTTCGAGAATGTTTTATCAGTGGCCTCAAGAAGGATATTCATGACCATGTCCTCATGGCTCGACCTTAGATTTGGGTGGAAGCTCCTAAAATAGATAAGGTAGCACAATAGGCTGTCTCTTCTCAAACCTGAAAAACCTCCTTAATTCCTCTCCCTAAGACAATCACTCGCACTCCTCCTTCCACTCCACTAAACATCCATAAATTGACCAGGGAAGAAATGGTTGAATGTCAACTCAAAGGGATTTGTTATAATTGTGATGAAAAATATTTTATTGGGCACAAGTGTAAGGAACAAAATATTTTTATGGAAATATCTGAGGATGTTTCAGAAGGTGATGTTGAGGCTCCTTTGTGGCCAACTCACTTGAACTTACTGACATGACCCCACCCTCCGACCCTCCTGAATTTCAACCAGTCATTTCCCTGAATGCTCTCACTAGGTTCTCTTCTCTTGAAACCCTCAAGCTAATTGGTTACACTAATCATTTGAAGGTCATCATCATTGTTGGCAGTGGAAGCACCCATAATTTTATTCATCGCCACATTTCCCAAGAAACTAGTTGCAATATATGTGTCGTTAATAATTTTCAAATCATGTTTGCCAATGGTGGGTCCATTAAATGTGGGGGGCATTGTGAAAATGTGTATCTCCAAATTGGTCAATACGACAGGAAATATCATATGTTTTCTATCCACATTGGTGGTTGTTACATTGTGTTGGGTTTTGAATGACTAAGGAATATGGGTCCCATTCTCATGGATTTTAAGTAATTAACCATGCAATTCAACCAGGAGTGTTGTGTTGGTTTCATCACTTGGGTGAGAAAAAAACAACACTTGCATGTCTAGATGAGCCTGCTAGACAAGAAATAATTTTGGGAGTGGGTTAGATAAGCCAAACACATGTAAAAAAAAAGAAATAAACTAAAAAAACTAATAAATAAATTTGAGAAATCTTAATAAACTTAGAACCATGAAAATCAAACAAATTCCCAACATAATGCTACCAATGGATCAATAGATTAGTAGGAAAACACTGTAGATAAATTCAGTGACTTATGAGTCCCCTCTTCCTCCTTGGGATGGCTCTTTAGTTCCCTAATTGAGAGCTCTTCATTCTTTACAATGGAAGAAATGGAAAATGGTGAAGAAAAACAATTCCTATTCCCTTAAGAGGTGAGTGGAATGGCCTATTTCAATGGTCCTTGAAGGCTTAAAAGAGAAAAGAGGATTCTCAAGGAATAATTCTTACAGCATAACAATACCTTAAAGGTTTGGTTTCTTAGCACACCCATGGCTCTTTTTGATAACATCCAGACATGGAAAAATGCAATTGGTTCATAGTGTGAACAAGGGTCCTTTTTAGGTCACCCTCTAGTCCTTGACCAACCTCCCATCTAGATTTCACTCAGATATGAGTGTCAAATCATGTTGGGGATCGGACCATAAGTGGTTTAGGGGCCCTCAAGATCCATAAATGTGTCATTCGTAGAAGTGCATGAATTTTCTCATACACAATCATGGATTTTTCACATAGTGTGCGCTGAGGCCTATGTTGGCCTATGCACTGTGCATGCGCTCCCTTTGGTGATTATCCGCATTCTGATTTTTTACCCCAATTACATAGTTTTTTCCCATTTTGATGAACTTTTAGTGATGTAGTTCAACTAATTGTTGTTTGGCATTGACGTGTTTCTTCAATCATGTGTGTGCAATGTTGCAGATTATTTTTCAGTGATAACAGATGCCCCATGATGTGTGAGGTTAGGATCATACGCATAGATGAAATGCATCAATGTTTCTTTTGCTGAGAGTTCCATTGTCATGAAGAGTAAAGTGAGGAACTACAAGAGCGATCTGCCAAAGGGAGAGGGAAAACTGTGGGACCCAAACTTTTTTGTAGGAAAGAAATAAACTATGTGTACAAACGAGGCGGGCATGCCCCATCCTTGTGTCATATAACCAAAATGTGAGACTATAACTTAATATGTATGTTGATGTAGATAATTGCAGCTCCCTCGGGGGAAATTGATAATGGAAGATGATAGTTCTGAATGGTGATTGAAATCTGAAGTGAGGAAAGGACGACTATAAGAATTGTCAATGACTCGTAAGTATTAATGGCCTAACTAATTTAGAGGTCTTCGACTGGTATGAAAAAAATGAAATAGTCTCATAGTAAGACCCACCATAACATGAGATTTTTCTGAAGTCGAATGTCATGGGGGTCAATGGAATCAATGAGCAATGATGATTCTCTTTATGTCATCCGAGACTCCTCATTATAAAGGTAATGGGAGTCAATATATTATCATCTTTCTGGAATCTGTGTTGGTGTCGACATGAAGGGAGACGTGACTCCAAGAAGCAATGGAATTGATGAAATCCACTGAGTAATAGGTGATATCAGATACAGATTGTTATCACTGAAATTTCGTTCGCAAATGGTTATAGAAATCCAGCATCTCCAAACACCTATTAGTTCATTCATGGCCCAAAAATTACATTTCCAAAGGGAAAAAACTATACAACTGGTTACAAAATCATCATGCACTCAGAATATAAAGGAAGAATGTGCACGTGCACTAGTCGAAAATGCAAGGAAAGCGCACATGTGCCTGATGCGCGACTGTGGACGCAAAAATCCATGCACACCTCGGAATGACGCATTAATGATTCTGGACAGCCTCCCACCAACTTTTGGTTCAACTCCCAAGTCGATTTGACCCCCAAATCCGAGCTGAATCCGAGTAGGGGGGTGTTCAAAGACCTAAAGGTTCCCTAAAGGGCCCGTTGTTCACACTAAATACTGGTTGGATAATGCCTCAAAGATTTGCTATAAAAAGAGGCCATGGGTGCACTATATTTTCAAGAATCTATTTGTATTGTTATGCTGCCTCTATTCTCCTGTAGGGAACCTCTTTCCTCATTGGAGCATATAAGCACCATTTCATTGGGCTATTCACATCGCCTCTTGAGTGAATGAGCTTTGGATTTTTTCACCATTTCCTTTTAGTTTTATATTTGTAAGAATAGCTCTCTCATTGGGGTTTCAAGAGTCCTCCCTTGGAGGAAGAGGAGCCCCATAAGTCTCCCTTTCTCTTTGGTATTTTCCCACTAATACAATCTATCCATTGGTGGCATGAATATCAGTTTTTCTTTTATTCTATTTCCCTTATGCACTTTAGTTTAGTTTCTCTAATTGTTGTTATCTTAGTTGTTTGTTTATTTCTTGTGATTGACATTTGTAACTCTTTCACTAACTTATGTCCTATCCATCTAACCCAACTTGACTTGGAAGTGCCCCTCTTTTTCTCATTCAGGTGACAAAAAGGATACAAAACTGACGAGTAACATGAATGAAGTCAAGATGTTGTGAAACTCAAGACTTCCCTTGGTTGGGGAATTTTGAAGGATGATTGGAAAAAACCGTAAAACTAGATCTACTGTCAGGGGGACGACTAGATATGGAGTTAAACTGTGCTAAAGGCTAACAAAGTGGACAAACTCAAAGATCATGGGTACATGGACTTGGTATACTCAGGGTTCGTGAATGATGTCAGAATGAAAAAAGAGTGGAGGCCCCTTTTGATTTTTCAATAGACAAGGTTTAAGCATGAAGTTCATTCCATTTTAGCATTTTACTTAAACCATAAACAATTGTGTTGCAACAACCAACATCACAAGAATAAACACCATGCACAAGTACACAAGAAGTATCATGGGAAACACTTCTTAACAAGGGAAGAAAACTCAGCAAATTCCTTTTTATATTCTTCAAGAGAAAGACCTCCACCACCAAGAAAATCTTTCACACAAAAGGGTGCTCACAAACCCTAGAAGACTAGTTCCCAAGAGACATGCACACTTTTCCCAAGAATATGTACTTGCTGAAATTTCCAAAATCACACTATGAGATATGATTCCTCAATGGGGAATTTACCTTTACTTATATTATACTGAACTTGTCAACACAAGTGTCTATTGGAACAACAGGGTCGACCTCACTAACTCACAATATAATTAATAATTACCAGATTAATTATATTTTTCATTAAGGTGGGGTTGACCTATACCCTTTTCATTACAATTAGGGTTATAGGTAAGTCTGAATATTGAACAATATAGCAATGGATCTCATACACCCACTAGTGCTCCACCACTAGGGGCACATCCATAGGGATTTCCATATCTCTATCTCACTGCATCTCATAGGAGAACCACACTCACTAATGCTTAGGAACTAGGCTTACATTCACCTATGTTCATCCACATGCACGTCCAACTCAAAAAATATTCTTTCCCATTGCATTACACAAGGGATTCATCTGGATTTCATCATCTCAGCTCTCTATTGTTACAACAATATTTTTCTCACCCTATGAAATCTTGCACAGAGGGCCTTTTCCATTTCCCTATGCATACTTTTCATCCCTTTTTGAAAAAACCCAGAGCTAAAAAATACATTTTTTCCACATGTATGCACCTTGCCTACTATACAACATTCGTATACGCAAGTTGCACCACTACAACCCGCATACATTAGGATTTACGTCCAAAAATGAAAAATGGCATCTGGTTTCCATGTCACAATAGGATATCTATGATCCTTGGCCTTCCCTATACTAGAAACATTCTGAATCGACCCTTCAGTTCCATTTGAAGGCTATAAATGAGACAATTCTAAGCTATGGAAAAGAGTAGAAAGAATTCAACTTTGAGAGAAACGTTACTCCAGAGAAATTATTTACTTCATATTGAGTCTACATCCCTTTGTCCTTTAAGTCTAAACACAGTGTTCAATCCCCAAGATCTTCCCTTATTGATTGAGAACTTCATTGTCTCTCTTCTATGAGCTTGCCTTTGGTGGAGGATTTAAGTGGTGGAGGCCCAGCTGGAAGGAACTTAGTTTCTCAGTTCCGAACCATGTCGACACAGAGTTCTATAACATTTTCACTTCTGCTAATCATATATTAATAGAAATACTATTTTCTCATCCAATTGATTTCTTGCGAATATTTGAATTATTATTCTATGGGCGTAATTTTTTATGTATATTAATGGATTATTCTATTGAATGTGATAACATCATATATTATCACCATATGCTTTGTTTGCTTGGTTGTTGAGGACTAGTTGTGGGTATATTTCTTTGGGTCAAGTGCTCAATGGTGGAATTCATCGAACATCTCGACGAGGTAGGTATTTTATCTTCTCTTGCTAGCATATTCATCTATAGAGCATACTTGAGAATAGAGTTGATTTCTACAGTCATTTCCGTCTGTCGTGGTTTACCCTAGCCAGAGAGAGATTTTCCTCGTAACAGAATTGGCGACCATACTAGGGATTAAATCTTCTTTCTTAGGGTTTGTATTTTTTTTCTCCTTAGATTTCTCTCGTTCATATTGCGTTTATTGTCATATCATTTCTTGACATACTCTGTTCACTCTAGGTCTAAGTTTTTCATCCTTCTCCCTTGCCTAGCTTTGTTTTTGAAACATATACGTGTTTTTTTGCTTGGTAGTTGCGTATATACGCATGATGTCCTTCCGCAAGATGTGTACATACGCAGTGTTTCCCAAAACAGTCACGTACATCAGCCTTATTTGCTTGTTTCCTAGGTTTGGTGGTTGTTGGGTAGGTTTTGTTGATTGTTGAGTCATCTTGGGTCTTTGTAGTGACTGTTAAGTTTTTGTGGGATGACAGGAGACCCATATTTGGTTGAATTGTTGGGTAGATTCTTTCTGATCATATTTTCATTTTGATTGTCCTTGTACATTGGACTGGGTGTATTGGTTCTTGGTAACCTCCTTGAGTTGTCGCATTCTATACAAAATAGAGATTTTATATATCAAGTTGTTCTTCAATCCATGCATTTTCATTATTATTATATTGAAAATACAAAAATATTAGGAATTTTTCAATGCTTGGCATTTTTTATCTTTTAACTCTTTGTCATTAGTTTAGTGCATGTAATGAAATATTGCATTTTAACTTCAGAATTGCAAATTTGAAATTGAAAATTGTGTTGCTTTAAGAAGCATATCATTCATTGAAAATTGAAGTTAGGACTTTGCATTGTATTCATATTTACTTTACTTGTTGAGTCATAACATCATGAGTTTCACTACCATACCTTTTTGAGTAAGCATGGCCATTAAAATTAATGCTATAAATTGAAATTGATTAGTCACAGTTTTATCTTCTAGGGTGCACAAACTAGCTTAGGATTTAGTGCCTTGGAATAGGATTTTGTGAGTAAACTTCTCCAAGGCTATTGAATCAACATATTTGTTTGACAAAGACAGTGTAGAAATCCATTGTATAGTTGGTAATATCAGGAGGCTTTTCTTACAACGTAGTTAATCACGAGGTCGTGCGAGGTTGGTTGAAGGGATATCCCCTCGATAAATTCTTAGCGTCAGATATATTTATGGGGATCTATTCGTATATGGGGATATTTCTAGTGCCTTTAACTCCGTGAGAGGTGGTACTTTCAAGGTTTCGGGATTTTCTACCCTACCCATACGGTGGACCTAACTTACGAATGCTCGCTTGTGCATTGGTTATACATTGGTTTCTTAGTTTCTTGACTTAAGTGCCACATAGGTTACTTGTAGGGATTATTTTGCAGGTAACCTGGGTCAGATAAGGGTCAGACAACACACAACCTTTATGGAGGATTACCTCTTTGGGGGGATCTGACGGATTGGTTGTTAATCCCATGACATCCCTTATAACTAATTATGTTACCCCCGATATTTAGCCGGGAGTCTCAGGCCCCTCTTGGGTGATACATACCTTCTTTAGGGAGGGAGGCCCCTTTCAACCACTTTTCCCTGTTTGTGTGCATATTGGCCATTTGATTTTTGGTGTGATCTTTGATTACTAGTTGTCCCTAGGATTTATTTTTTGTATCTTGAGTCCTAATTCATCGTGGAGTCGGACCAGCCTCCCCATCGGTCCCATCTCTTGTTATAGTTACCACTGGATTTAGAGTATTTTCCTTATAAAATGCGTAGAGTTATTAGACATGGTACACACACCTCCATTGTTCAGACTTGTGATTCTACAAGGATGACTACTGAACTGAGTCTCCATAACACTAGGATTCCTTCGACTCCCACACCTACTATAGTTAACGTCACCCCTTTGACTACGGCAACCACAATGGTTGTTGTGCCGAGGGCACCTATCATTACTATTGTTCGTCCTATAGTGAATGCTCAATCTCTTGCCTCAAACCCATTTGGGTCTCTTTGTCACTCATCGGGATATAATGTTAAATCCATCCCTATCGCCTCTAGTCCTTTTTCCTATGGTATGGCAAATTTTACTTCACAGTTTTCAAACTCCATCCCAGTTGTTGGCCATAATGCTAGCATTGGACTTGGGGGAACTACACCTCTTTAGAATCCATCCTCATTTGGTGGTTCTCAGATCCCTCGAATGACTCCTAATATGGGAGGTATTCCTTCTTTTAACCCCGGGTCTAACCCTCTTTCTTTTGGGTGGGGAAACCAACCTGGCGGACAAGCTTTTGCTCAAGTTTCATCCTATACCCTTACCTCCTCAATGTCGATTATGAAAAACACGTTTGGCATGACAAATCCACCTCTATCCTTTGGATTCACACCTAGAGGAGGGGAGTTTCACGTGTTGTGAAACCCTCAACCCGGAGCCACTCCGGCTGGGGGAACGTTTTACAATCCCCATCAGAACATTCCTACTAGAATGATGCCAAACCAATATCTTATGAATCATCCTGGAGGAGGGTCTTACAATCCTAGACAGGGATATGGTGCTTACTAGAAGCCTGGATGGGCTACAGTTCCTCAAACACAATCTTTCCAGGGATCTTGGGGCCAAACGTCGCAACCCCGTCTCCCTTTTTTGGCCACACTTAATCTTCCAGAATTGTCTAAGTTGATGAAAAACCATGTGTGTCATGATCCTACATGGACCCCCATCCCCACCAATATTCCTTTGGACATTCCAAAATTTGAAGGTAAGAATGGAAAAGATCTTGGTGATCACATTACTACCTTTCACCTATGGTTCTCCTCAAATTCCCTTAATGATGATTCTGTTTGGTTAATATTATTTCAATGCACCCTCATTGGGGTCATTGTGAAATGGTATATCAAGCTACCTAGGGGGTCATATGGAACATTTAGTCATATGGTGTTGGTCTTCCTTAACCACTTTCGATTGTCGATTCGTTACAATGATGGCCTAGAACTTCTGTCAACTTTACGCCAGGACACAACCACTCATATCTCGGATCATATCTAGGAGTGGCATACACGGAAGAGTGGCCTCCTATCTCAAAGGATGTTTCTACATATGGGGTTACCACTAAAGAAGAAGTGATCTTCAAAGCCCAACAGTTAGATATTATATACGCTCAGTCTGGGATGTTATACCACATTCTTCCAGACGCATTGAGGTCAACCTATGACCCTAGATAAAATCCTAGACCTCATGTTGATGGAATTGTAGGCTCCACTAATGAAAAATATGTAGACTCTATGACAAGCCATTTGAAAGAGTTGTCTCTAAACTAGTCTGTAGGAGGGACAGGTTCGTATGTGTCCTCCAATCCCACGCAGTCAGCGGATGTACATTATGTGCAATCGTCGACCAACCCAAATGGTAACCAATAACCAGGAGGGAATAAGAAGAAAGGACATAATAATAATCGTAAGGGTGGGAAAATAATAAAAAACCCAAGGACAATGGTAATTATGAGAAGATGAACAATAATGCTAAAGAGGGTAAGAAAGAAAGGTGTAAGGTGAAATTTCCCTATAATATTTTTATAGAAGACCACCTTACTCATTTAAGCCCCAAAATTGTGAAATATGTGAGGCTATTATCTCTACCACCCGTTGTGCTGACGAATCCTTTTACACATAACTAGCACATGGCCTCGATCTCCTCAAATGCCATAAATGTGGCTGGTGGGAGTCAAAACCCACCATCGTAAGATGGTGACCATTTATGTATCAATATGGTTGATGCCAAAGTTTATGTAGCCACTCGATCTCACAATTATAGTTCTTCACAGGCTATACCTGGTCCAAAATCTCCTCATCCTCCTCTGAAGATGACTTTATAGATCGAAAAACCAAAGCCACTGCCTCGTATTTCGAAAGGAGTACTCAAGCGCTCTACCCACTATCCAAATGCTAGAGCCACCCAGAACTACTCTATTGTTGAGGACCTGGGTAAACCCCCGTGTGCGATGTCAGCTCTAGAGGTACTCCATACGTGTCCTTCATAGGAATGCCTTGTTATATGCATTAGGAGATCTAGACCCCAGTGGGTCGAATGTTATCAAGTTTGACATCATAGATGTGAAACCTTGCTTTCCTTACCATGTGCCATTCCAAATCCACATGGGGTACTCTAAGTATACCATCAAACATGCGGTTGTTGATGAACGAATTGTTACATGTGTGATGTCCCTAATCTATTGGAAATCTCTCATCTCTCCAACTCTCTCTCAATTGCCGACCATGTTGACTTTTTTTGACGATCATTCCTCCCACTCTCACGATATTCTTCCTGCCTTTCTGGTCCAGTTAGGAGGGAAGATGGTAGAGGTGGATGTTGATGTAGTTGATGCACCTCTTGATTATAACTTGTTAATAGGAAACAATTGGACCTATTTCATTATTGTCGTTGTGTCATTCGTCTTTCGCACTCTTTGTTTTCCACTTGATGGGAAGATCGCGACAATCGACCAATTATCCTTTTCATATGTTAGTCCCAATGCATTTGTTGGACCATCGATCCCCGTGGTCGACAATTCTCAGCCGACAACTAAGAATATCGGTGTTGGAATGTATTATTCCCTTATGGGTACTTTCAACTTCATGGCACTAATTCACCATGTTTACTCCATGTCCAGAAGGCTCGTGTTGTCAGAGAGTTCGGTTCCTTTCCTCACTTCCTATTTTAATGATCCTCGGACCCTACCTTCCTCGACTTCATCTTGCTAAAGTTAGTAACATGCTGGAATGGCCATGCCACTATCAACAAAAGAGATTGTGTATCAAGTTGTTATTGACACTTCCACCGATCCCGATCCTGTTACCTCGCTGAAGAACGAGGAGGATCTTGTTCTTAAGCCTATATGGGCCACTTCGTTGTCTTTTTCACATGATTTCCTAAATGAGTTTTTCCCTGTGATGAAGATATCATTGAATCCATGAATGGTTCCGAGAAACCTTGGGATGACATGCATCATCGCTCTTATTTTCTCCCAGAGCTTGAAAAAATCGAACAAGATGAATTTCAATCTACTTTGAGCGAGATAGTTGGTCACTCCATAGTTCCACTTGGTATGCACAACATTTATGCTGAAGGAAATATGGAGAGTATCTCTCCTACCATCATGAACAATATATCTCATACCCTTGGAAAGATTGAAAATGCATATATCGGTGCGGATTATTCACCAAAATAAATCTTGATCTACACCGAACTCTTCAAGGAATTCCAAGATGTATTTGCTTTTTCATATCAAGAGATTCCAGGAATCGACCCTCGTATTGTCGAGCATGATATTATAAATTATCCAGATGTTAAACCTGTTCAACAGTGTCTTAGAGCTCTCAATCCCTAGAAGGCCCCTGGTATTAAGGAAGAGGAAGAGAAGTTGCTTAATGCTACCTTTATCTACCTAGTTCCCTTGAATGAATGGGTATCCAATCCTGTTCCTGATAATAAGAAACAAGGATCCATCTATGTATGCATGGAATTTCGTGACCTGAATAAATCCTATCCTAAATACAAATTCCCGACACCTTTCATTGATCAGATTCTCGACGAGTGTGTGGGAAGCGATGTGTTTCCTTTCATGGATGGATTTTCAGGGTATAACCAAATTCAAATTAAACCTAAGGATCAACAAAAGAAGATATTTAATTTTCCTTGGGGTACTTTCCCATATTGGAAGATTCCTTTTGGCATTAAAAACGTTGGAGCAACCTTCCAACATGCTATGATGTTTTCATTTCATGATATTAAGCATATAGTCAAAGCTTACCTTGACGATCTTGTTTCTCACACTCGTAAGAGAGAGGATCACTCTATGCACCTTCGACTTGTTTTTTAAATATGTCGTTACTATAGAATCTGGTTGAACCCTCATAAGTGCATATTTTGTGTTAGGTCTGGTCCTCTTTTGGGATTTCTAGTTTCTAAGACTGAGATCATGGTAGATCCGGTAAAGTTTGAGGCAATACTTTGATTTCCTCCCCTGCACACTATTCAACAAATTCAAAGTTTACAGGGGAAAGATAACTTTTTACGTTGGTTTATAGTAAACTATGCCAATATCACTAAGTGTTTCGTGCATATTTTGAAGAAGGACACCCCTTTTATCTTGGATGAGCAAGAATAGGAGTCCTTTGATGCTTTGAAGAAATCCTTGGTATCGACGCCTCTGTTGAAGTCACCTGACTATAGTAGGGATTACCTGCTTTATATCACCATGTCCGAGGAGACGATTGGTATGGTGTTGGTTCGAGAGTATGATGAGCTTTGTGAGCATGTCATATACTATCTTAGTTGAAGCTTAGTCGGTCTCGAGCTTAATTATTCTCACATTGAAAAGATATCTTTCGCTGCAGTTCATGCAAACCAATGTTTATGCCATTATATATTTCTTTGCAAGACTACTGTGTTCATTGATGTCAATCCATTTCAATATGTCCGTACCAGGCATATCATAGGGGAAAAATATAATAAATGGATTGTCATTTTACAAGAATTTGATCATGATTTCACTTCTGCGAAGTCCAAGAAATCACTAGTCTTCGTAGAGTTAATATCCGACTTTCCATGTTTAGATGAGGATGTTATCCATGTTGATTCATTTGTGGATGAACACATTTTCCATGTCTCATCATCTGACCCCTGGTATGGAGACATCATTCTCTATATTCAAAATTTGAATTTCCTTCAGCATCTCTCATGAGATGACCGATGACATGTATGATACCAAGATAAGAATTACACTATCGTCGGTAACACTTTATATCATCGAGGAATAGACAATATCCTGCATCATTGTTTAACTCATGAGGAAGTTGATTTAGTCCTAAATAATTTCCATAGTGGGGCTTGTGGTGGTCATCTATCCGGGCTTGCAACAACCCAGAATATTTTGCGAGCTGATTATTTTTGTCAATATATATTTAAATATTGTGTTGAATCGCTTAAGACGTGTCACCCCTACCAGGTGTTCACTCAGAAAATGCGCTCGCATCCAACCCCTCTTCACCCATTCATTATTGTTCGTCCCTTCACCAAGTGGGGGGTGGATTTTGGACTTCATAGATTACAACCCAACTTCGGTTGGCAGGCATCAACACATTATCGTGGTCATAGACTACTTTAATAAGTGGTTTGAGGCCATGACTATAGTTAAATCCGATGGGAATACTATCACCTTATTCTTATTCAATAAAATTATCCCTTTCTTTTATAATATTCATCTTTCTTATTAAATTTTCCCTTGGGTGGCAGATGTCAATAGAGTCTTTGGTCTACTTAGGATTCACAAACGGAGCCTGTCATCATACACAGAACTTGTCTTCCATCGCTTGGGTGGTTTAATCTATCGAGGGTCTATGGGTGTCTTCAGGTGGCGTATGCCTGTTGGGCACTTTAATTGTCTAATTAAAGGGAAAATCAAATTGTTCAATATAAATTTTCAACCTAGGGAAGTCTGTTATTTCAAGATAATTTTGCACAGTCTATGCTAGATTATGGAAGCATCTCTATTCTAATTACAGTAGGGAAGTTCTTCTAACAAAAAAAAACAAATAATATTGCTAGCACAATTGTGTTGATACAATTGGAGTGCTACAGAATTAAAATCATAATTGAAATCTAAACTGATGAATCTACAAACACCATGAATTGCCTACTTTAATCTAACTTTCTAATTTTACTTTTGCAGGAAGAAACTATATGCTATTGCTGAAGGGAAATCTACTTATTGCAAGAAGCTAATTCACACTTTTAATTTTCCAGAACAAGATTTAAACGTAATGCAGAGAAAGGAAAAGTAACTCTCCAGCCATGCTCCACAACTGACTTCTAATTCTCATGAGACAAATCTATGTGCATTTATCAGGAAGGGACTAAACTATAACAACAGTTGCATTCAGAAATGTCTAACAGTTAAACCAATTGTAATGAAAACAACTAAATCTAGAATTCTAAATAGAGGGGAATCAGTGAAGAAGGTGGGACCTTTCCTTCTCACTGAATCCACTCAAAGAGATAGATCATAGAATGTTAAAGAAATTCAATCCAGTTCTTCATTCAATTGCCAAAAAGATGTTTGAGTACGATAATCGTTCCTTTCTTCAGTTCCAGTGAAAATACTAACCAACCTTTACATTATAAAAGCTCTGTTATTTAAAGTCAGAGTCAATCAGTCTTCAGAAACAGAGGAGTCCTGAGAATCCCCGATTCTCAGGCTATTCGTTAGATATCATAAATATCAAATATTGAATTCTCCTTCATCAACATCGTGAGCCAGCATTCTAATCAACAGGTGTTGTAGTAGTCATATCACAACAGGACTGGTGGCGTTTATTGTAACAGCTTCTAAGATTAACAGGCTTCTATCGTATCAGTTGTGTAACAACTTCCAGGATTGATGGTCGTTTGTTGCAGAAGTCTTGTAACAGCTCCCAGGAATTGCGCATAGCTATGACAGTAGTGACCCGATCCTCAAAGTGGGTTGTTCTATTATTTTGATCATTAGTTGAATTATTTCATGGGTAACATATGTGATCGTATTCAATCAAACATGCTAAGTAAATGAAAACATAAAATCAACATGAATAGTTCATACCTTGGGAAAAAGGGTCTTAGTGCTCATTATAGTAGTCATTTAGATTAGGAAATAAGGGGGTTGAATGATCAAAAGGTGTAGTGAAAAAGGGCATTTCAGGGTCCTAACATACCCCCCAACTGAAGACATTGCATGTCCTCATCCAAAACACATTCAAACCTTATTTTGTAGATGAAGTAGATGAGTAGTTGTTCTAGTGAAAAATTGTTAAGAGAATATTCTAAATGCTGGTAATGAGGAATGATGTGTCAAAAAGAAGAAATCTATTGTGTCAACCATATTTTTGGGTTCTTCTTTTCTTGAGAACAGGATCAGTTTGAGTTGCTCAAGTAACAACTCATGGACAAAATAGAGGTTCTTGTTTGCAAGCAGCTGGCATACCAAGTGTTGATTTATGATGTTCAGATCTCCCCTATTTTGCTAATGGTTGTGCAGAAGGGAGTCCATGTTCAGTCTTGATTGATACATTTGTTGGTTTTGTAGCTACTAGAACTTTGACTACCTCATATCCTGCCTCATAGTAAATGTTTCCACATTCAAAACACATGAGTTATTTTTCTCTGCCACAACAGCTTTTGTTAGTGCTAGGATGTCCATAGTTATACCTTCTAGATTCTTCTGTCGAGCAAATTCCACTTCCTGTTTCAAGGTTTTTATCTCTGCTTTAAGGTTATTATTTTTTGTTATCAGTGCGGTAATCTTGGAATTTTCTATATTCTTGATCTTTTTCTCTATTTGGGCAAATAAATTTGGAAGTGGAACATCCTCATCTTTTTGTGTAGTTAGTTCTTGTGTAACAACTGTGACTGTCGGAACTGGTTCTTGTGGATCAGACTCGACATGGACAGGTGGTTCTAATATCTAGAACTCTGGTGGGACAATCTCCTGTGGAGCAGTTGGTTCTTGTGTAATAGTTGTATCTGTTAGGACTGGTTCTTGTGTGTCAGTCTCGACGTGGATAGTTGATTCTTGTGGAACTGTCTTTGTATCAAGAATAGATGACAGTGGATGAAGAATAGGAACTTCCTGCTCCATATTTTTCTTTCCAATTGCATCTTCAATAGACTTGGTGGACCTGGATTTTCTCCTAGGTAAAGTCGAAACGAAAGTAGTGGTCTTTTTCTTTGTTGTTGGAGGAGGAATAGGATGTTCTTCCTCAACCACACAAGGAGGACATCCTGGTATACTTGGGTCTGAGATAATTTGGATTTCATCAATGATCAAAGGATGCGCAGAATCATCAAGCAGCACCGATGATTCTACTGCGCATTCACTTTGAAAGCAGAAGATAGTTTCCTGCAGTTCTGGGCATAAGGTAAAACCTGGTATTCGTACCCCTAGAGAATTCTTTGTTGCAGCAGGCAAAGGGTTATATTTTGATGTTGATCCAATTTGACCAATGGAAATCCAAGGTTTTCCTTTGAATGGACATTTCCTCTTCTGCGAAAATGCACAAGTAATGCCAGTAGGTGCTTGATTAGTTGTATTAGTAATAGGAGAGTCTTGTGTGATTGTAGAAACAGTAGGAGTGGTCAGTGTGATAGTTGGTGCCTCAGCAGAGGGGGTAAGCGGTCTTGATGGTATTGAGGACCATGCTATTCTTTCTCACTTTTTAGGTAATGCAGAGGTAGGAGAAAGGTTTTTCTTGACAGAGGCAGGGGGTTGGATTTCAATAATCAGTGTATCAACCAAGTGTTGTGATTGTGGTCGAGTGGTTAGCTCCTCATATATTTGTTTTTCCATAGCTACAGGTTGTTGTATTGCAAAGTCGTCAAGGCTTGTCTGTGTGGTTCCAGGATGGCTTCAGGTTACATGGTTACTCTTCTGAGGCGTCTTATGGACAGTGACACAAGGAGTTTGGGTTGTTGTTGCAGCCGAGGGTAAAGGCTCTAGAAGAGGTCCATGGGTTTCAGTTTCAAGGACTAGTGCAGTCCTTTCTGGACTTCCAGAATGTGGATGGGCTATTGCAGCAGGTGATGGGTTATTAGAAATGTCCATACCTCTACGAATTAAGAGGCCGATGAGTCTGTGATTAGAAACACAATTCTTGGGGCTCTTGGATTTTTTTACAAAACGGGCCATGCTATGCAATGATTGTAGGAGATAATAAGGCATGTTTATCAATTTCTGATGTCGTGGATGTGATAATAAGATAAAATCAGAAAAATAAATAACTTGGTATATGCCTTCATAGGTGATGTACCTTTTAAGAAATTCTGAAACTTTCCCCCATGGTTATGGTAAGGAACTGATGTCTACACCTCTACTCTTGTTCTGAACTTGCTCAGTGTTGACAAGGAACCCCTTCTGTGTGTCTAGGATATGTGTTTTTATGTTAAACCATCAGTCTCCTATTCTTGGCAATCCTGTTACAGCAGAAATGTTTGCTTATGTTACTGGAATCCTTACCACATTCACCATTGAGTACCCTTCAATAAGATTTTGACTGAATTTCAATACTTTGTCCTTGCTAAACTCTTTCAACTTCTTAAAATATGATATCCGACCTACTTGAATAAATATTTGGTAGGCCTTTGGGTGTAGCAGTAAACTGTCCAGAGTTGCGGGTTCATGTCTCACAGCTGATCCTCCCATGATGTTTCTTGAGAGTTACAGGCACATAGGAGGAGAAGTTATCACCTAAATCAGAGATGCAATAAGCTCGAACGTGATTTGCAGAGAGAATACAGTGTCTTAGTTAAAAGAAGTGTAGTGGAAAGGTGGTGGAGGTGTGTATAACTTCGGAATGAATGACTAGATTTACGTTTCCCCCCCAACTAAGCGGATTGGCTCCAGGTGTAACCGGTTAGTAAATAGGAAATAGTGCTTTTATATATTCATTACTTGAACACATAGGATTAATTATGTACCTCAAATATTACCGCACATAACTACCTGTCGAAGTAACCGCACAATCCAACCACTGTCGGAATGGCACATAATAGTTGGCATGATGAAGGATCGTGAGAGAAATGACCGCTTGTGCAGAATCGTAGACCTTGCTGTAGTGAGCCAACTGAATACCGCCAAATGTGAAGTGACATCATCATAAAGAAATACTTTATGATAGAAAGCATCAGTAATGTCTAATCAGAGGTGTTATTGCATGGATGATTGGAGGGCTAGAGCCGCAACATCGGCAAAAATAAAGAGTGAGGTGATAGAAAGCACAACAGTAATTAGTGTATCAACAGGTTCTTTTTCAAAAATGTCGAAGGTAGGTGTAACAGCATTGATATCGACCAATTTATCGGGAAAAGGTGTAACAACATTGAATTCGGCCAATTTATCAGAAAAAGGTGTAACAGCAAGGAAATCGACCAATTTATCGGGAAAAGGTGTAAGAGCATTGAATTCGGCCAATTTATCGGAAAAAGGTGTAACAGTAAGGAAATCGACGAATTTATCGAGAAAAGGTGTAACAACATGGAGATCGGCCAAGCGCTGCCTTACTTCGATTCGAGGAAGTTTTTCAACTTCCATGAATGCATCATTTCCTTCTGTTCATCAATCTACCTGCACACACAAAATTTCCTGATACCTTCCAAGGATTTATTAGCATAGTAAAGAAAAATAGAAAAATTTCAAGTAAAAAAAGAGAAATGCAAAAGTTTGCTAAGATTATTTATATACAAAGTCTGAGAAAAAGAAGTCCTAAAGTTCAGAAGGGGAAGGAGCAAGCTTTGTTCCATTCAAGAATTATTAATCTGTATCAGCTGTACAACTAGTTTTGAATTCTGCCTTGGACAGTGGACATTGATACAGACGCAGGCAATGACCATTTGCATGTAAGTGTGTATTGGATCCGTCAATAGTAATCAACCAGACTGTCCCATTGGGAAAGACAATGTCTACCTCGTAAGGCCCTAACCATCGTGTATGCATCTTACCTTGAAATTCCTTAAAGCGTGAATCGTACAACAGAGCCCAATCTCCTTCCTGAAATAATTTCTTTTTAATGATTCGGTCATGCCATTTTGTTCTTTGTTGTTGAATCACTGTGGTTTGATGCATGGCATCCAAACGCTTTTCATCAAGCTCATTGAGCTACTGCAATCTAGATTTCTATGCCATAGTCAAGTCGAGATTGACTGTTGATGCAGTTCTTAAGGTTTTGATTTTGAATTCAATGGGAAAAATAAGGCTTTTTCCATATACCATCTCGTAAGGAGAAAAACTAGTCATGGTCCTCCAAGTAGTTCAGTAAGCCCATAGAGATTCTTGCAATCTGTCAGACCAATCCTTTCGAATTTCTCTCATTGTTTTAGTAAGAATGGCTTCAATAACTTTGTTGGTACTTTCCACTTGGCCATTGCCTTGTGGATGGTATGGAGAATCTATTCTATGTAAAACATGATATTTACTGAGTAGAGATTCAAAGTTATGTGATGTGAAAGGGGGTCCTTGATTAGTGACTAGTTCTTTGGGAACACCAAACCTAACAAATATGTTTTCAAACAAGAATGCTAAAACAACCTCTTATGACGCTCTGATAAGTGATTTTGCCTCCACCCACTTGGTCATGTAGTCTATACAGACCAATATATAAAATTTCTGATTGGAAGGTGGATTAATGGGTCCTACAAAATCCATGTCCCATCTTTCAAAAGGCTCTAACACTACCTGAGGCTGGAGTGGCATCTCATCCCTATGAGTTGGTTGACCCATGCATTGACAACTGTCACAATCTTGGACATAATTCTTGGCATCTTGAAATATGTTGGGCCAGTAATAGCTCATCCTTAAAACTTTATGCCCGGTCCTTTTTGCAGAAAAATGACCCCCACAAGGGCCATCATGGCGAGCTTTTAGCAGATCATAAACCTTATCATCCCTCACACATATCCCGATTTATTGGTCCAAGCCTATGTAGAAGAGGTATCCTCCTATCCAACTGTACCTGACACTCTTTTGAATAATTTTCCTTCTTTCCCTAGGAGATAGGTGGGGAGGTGTCTTCCCTGCAACCAAATAATTAGCAATGTCTGCATACCATGGTGAGTGAGAAGATACTGCAAATAAATGTTCATCGGGAAAGGAAACATCTACAGGTAAATTATCATCATTTATATGTAATCTTGAGAGAAAATCAGCAACCACATTTTCTTTTCCTGGTCTATCTACTATAGTGATGTCAAATTCTTGTAGTAGTAACAACCATCTTGTCACTCGGGCATTAGTAATAGGTTTATTCATTAGATATTTTATGGTTGTATGATCAGTATGGATAAAATTTGGGTAACCAGTTACATAATGCCTGAATTTATTGATTGCATATACTACTGCTAGGAATTCTCTTTCAGTAACTATGTAATTTAACTTAGTAGGAGCCATGTTCTTATTGATATAGTAGATAGCATAGTGTTATTTGTCCTCCTGTTTCCCTAGTACTGCACCAATTGCAATGTCCAAGGCATCTGAAGAAATGTGAAAAGGAAGAGCCCAATTGGGCCCTCTCAAGATGGGAGTTGTAGACAATCTTTGTTTAAGGTCTGAAAAAGACAATGCACAGTCGTTAGTCCAACGAAAGTTAACATCTTTTGTTAGTAAGAAAAACAATTCAGAGGCAAGTTTAGAGAATTTTTTTATGAATATTCTGTAATACCCAGTATGTCCTAAAACAATTCTTACCTCTTTCTGAGTTGATGGAGTTGGAATGTCCAAAATTACCTGGATTTTGGCTGGATCTACCTGAATCCCTGCATAAGAGATGAAGTGTCCCAGCACTACCCCTTCGCACATCATCATATGGAATTTTTTTGTACTTAAAGAGAGATGAGGTTGTTTACATCTTTTGAGCACTTTCTCCAGATTAGACAAAGCGTCTTAAAAATCAATCCCATAAGGAGTAAATTCATCCATGAATATTTCCATACAATCATTCACCATATCAGAGAAAATACCAATCACAACTCTATGGAAAGTGACTGGTGAATTACACAGGCCAAATGGGATAACCTTGTAGGAAAATGTTCCCCAAGGGCTGGTAAAGGTTGTCTTATCTTTATCCTGTGGGGAAATTTGTATCTAGTTATAGCCACTGAATCTATCTAGGAAAGAAAAATATGTCTTTCCAGCTAAGTTATCTAAAACCTAATCAATAAATGGCAGAGGGAAATGATCCTTTTGTGTTGCCTTATTCAAGGCGCGATAGTCCACAAACACTCTCCACTTACCATTATTTTTAGGCATAATTACTACTGGTGATACCCACTCACTGTCTGATATAGGATAGATGAATCTGGCATTGAGAAGTTTCTGAAGTTCTTTAACAATTTATTTAAGGTTTGGGTTCATCCTCCTTTGCGGTTGGAAAATGGGTCGACACTCTTCTTTGATGTATATATGGTGGGTGCATATATTAGAGGGGATTCCTTTCATATCCATGTAATCCCATGCAAATAATTATTTATGTTCAATCAGTAAATTCATCAGTCGGCGAGCTTCAGTGCTGGAAAGATCGGGATTGATGTTCAAGGTTTTTCCAGGTTCGATTTCCATAGTGACGCTTTTGGAACTAATTTTGGGAAATAATTCAGTTGTTATTGTTTCATCATCTGTTGTTACATCATTTATTGTTACAGTGATTGTTGTTACAGCTGAATCACTCTGATTTTCAGTAAGTTTCGAGTTCATTTCTTCTAGGGACATAGCGTCAAAGACTCTGATCAATTGGTGGTGCGTGTACTATGTAACGACAAAGGGGTCACAAATAAAATAGTTGATTAATTGATCCTCTACCTCATCCTTAAAACTCAGGGCCTTTCCTATAGTTAGCACAGGAAGAGCACTTTTAGCCTCAGTGTCTATCCATAGAGAATTTTTAGGTTATGTACTAGGTGTAGCATGAGGATATAGGGTAAGTTTTTTTGTGTTGTAACCATCAGAGATAGTCATAGAACCAGATCGGCAACTTATGAAGGTGACAACTGTGGCTAACCATGGTTGTCCCAGAATTAGAGGATGGCCTCCCAAACAGGATTTGGGCTGCAACATGACAAAATCAGTAGGATACTCCCATGAGTCTACTGAAATAACGAAGTCATCGATTACTCCTTCTGGTCTGATGGTAGAGCGATCAGCTAATTCTAGAACAGTAGGAGTAGGTCAGATTTTTGTTCCAAGTTACAGAAACTGTGTAGTTTATATTGGCATAATCTTAATTGTTGCCCCTAAATCAACTAATACATGTTGAATAGATGTTTGTTCGATTTTAACTGTGACAGTCGGGTTTCCTAGGTCACCATATTTAATAGGTGGAGTTTTTACTAGCATTAGCTTAGACAAATCCCCCACTACATGCACTGTGAGGGAATCCTTAGGTTTTCATCCAGGTTTTTTGATACAAAGATCCCTCACAGTATTGGCATAAATAGGGACATCCCTTATTTCTTGCAGTAGTGGAATATTAACGTGCATATTTTGCAATTCTCCAAGGAGATTGAAAGATGGTAATTCCACAGGCTTATCAATTTTCAGTCTTTCAAGGAATGGTGGGTCTACTGATTCTAGAATAGGCTGGTCAATTTCTTTTGTATCATCATATGGTTTCTCCCCTGATTCCTTATCTGATTCTAAAGATGGATCATCTTCAACTATTGGCTCAATTAGTCTCTCTGATCTTAAATGTATTTCATCACAGGGAATAGGAGTAATAGATAAGGCTGGAACATTAAGCATGTCTATGTTCTGAACGGCCTTATTATTTTGGTTTGGGTTAGGTTTCACATGCATCTGAGGTCATAAGGGAGGATTGTTTGGTGAGTTATTGGGAGGAAATTGCAGTTGTTGCTGCTGGTATGGAGGTTGGAACTGATGTTGAAAGAAGTTTGGTTGGTGTTGGCATGGATAATTGAGTTGTTGTTGAGGACCTCTCCCATATGTGTTCCATTGTCATTAGTGATTTGGTTGTTGTGGCATAGGTAACCATGCATTGGGATCATGATAAGAGGGTGGCATTTGATTTGTATGGGGAGAATTCAACTGACCATATGGTAGCTAATTGTTCCAATAATTAAATGTTGGAGGAGAGAATTGAGAATTCATACCTTGACCTCTTGGCTGCCATTGTCTTCTTTGTGTGATCAAATAGACAACCTCTGCTTCCTCATTATTTTCTTTCATTGATGCTTTTACCCCTGGTAGAGAAGTACATTGGTTAGTGGCATGGTCTAATTCACAAATCAGGCATACTTGGACACTGTTCAGTGGGCACTCCCTTGGTGGATGTTTCTTCCTACATTTTGGACAGAAAAGGCATAATACTTGCTCTGGTTCTGCTTGTTTTTGTTTGACCTGCAAAGTATCCATTTGTGAGGCAAAAGAGTTAATCATCTCTGTTTTGAAACTTTCTAACAGATTAGCTACTTTTGCTCTTGTTTCTCCTTCATTTGATGATTTATGTACCCTTAAAAAAGTAGTATCCTTGGTAGCTGACTTATTTCTTGTAGACCATCGAGAACATCTTTTGCAGAGGTCTACATTGTCCTCATAGGATTCCTTAGATATATCTCCTTTACCAAGCATATTCATCATATCTAAGAAATATTCTCTAACTCCTTTTAGCAAAATGGTTTTCAGAATGTCCTTACTCACATCTGGATGTCCAGACTGTTGTAGATTGTATTGGAGTTACTCCACAAAGTCTTTAAGGGTCTCGTCCTCCTTCTATGACATTTTGAATAGCTCCTCTCTGCATTCCCTTGTTTGACAGTAGTCTTTCTATTTGTGCAGGAAAATCTGCCTCATTTTCATTCATGTTGAGATGTTTTCCCCTCCAAGGCTCATGAACCATCTTAATGCATTTCCTTTTAATGTGGATGGAAATAGTTTGATCTTCTACGCAGTGGTAGTGTAGTCATAGCTTCTACACAAAATGTCAAATTCAAACAGAAACTCATACGGATCCTCAGTAGATAATCCATGAAAATTTGGGAGAGACAAGAGAGGTATGTTTTTCATAGGATCCATCCCTCATGTGGGGACATCAGAAATAGGAAAAACTAGGGTAGAGATAGTGTTTTCATTGTTTACCTGATCCTCGTTATTCTATGGATTTTCTTGGTAGAGCTCTTCTTCATTATCCCCTTGATTCTCCATATGTGCTCTCCGATTCCACTCAATATGAACATCGTCCCACTCTTCCTTAGTGACTATCCGACTTTTGATCTGATAAACAACTTCTTCTAGGTTTTCTTGATTTGAGGCTATACTGCCTAGATCCTCAATGTTCTCCAGTGTTTCTTGCTGATTTGTTGGTGAAAAATCTTCAGCTTCACTTTTAGCTACAACTTCAGCTTCAACCCTTGATGAGAATGATGTTTCAAGAGGGGGTATTTATGCTGACTGGGGATCACATTCTCTTGGAGGATTGGTAGGGTGAAAAATGGATCCTGAAGAAGAATCTTCTCTAGCTATAATATCTTCAAAAATGTTTTTTCTTACAACTATGTTAGGATTTCTTCCTCCACGTCCTCTGGTGCCTGGAATGTTAGTATTTTGGGGGGTTCATTCTCATGTTTGGCTATTCATGCAGACTATTCATTCCTAAAAAAAAACTAGTGTGCTTACCAAAATCTACAATTATCTTCCCCGACAACGGAGCCAAAATGATGGACACTTTAATTGTCTAATTAAATGGAAAATCAAAGTGTTCAATATAAATTTTCAACCCAGGGAAGTCTATTATTTCAAGATAATTCTGCAAAGTCTATGCTATATTATGGAAGCATCTCTATTCTAATTGCAGTAGGGAAGTTCTTCTAACAAAAACAAACAAATATTATTGCTGACACAATTGTGTTGATACAACTGGAGTGCTACATACTTAAAATCATAATTCAAATCTAAATTCATGAATCTACAAAAACCATGAATTGCCTACTTTAATCTAACTTTCTAATTTTACTTTTGCAGGAAGAAATTCTATGCTATTGCTGAAGTGAAATCTACTTATTGCAAGAAGATAATTCACACTTTTAATTTTCCATAATAAGATTTAAACGTAATGCAGAAAAAGGAAAAGTAACTCTCCAGCCATGCTCCGCAACTGACTTCTAATTCTCATGAGACAAATCTATGCACATTTATCAGGAAGGGACTAATCTGTAACAACAATTGCATTCAGAAACATCTAACAGTTAAACCAATTGCAATGAAAACAACTAAATCTAGAATTCAAAACAGAGGGGAATCGGTGAAGAAGGTGGGCCCTTTCCTTCTCACTGAATCCACTCAAAGAAATAGATCATACTATGTTAAAGAAATTCAATCAAGTTCTTCATTCAATTGCCAAAGAGATGTTTGAGTACAATAATCATTCCTTTCTTCAGTTCCAGCGAAAATACTAACCAACCTTTACATTATAAAATCTCTGTTATTTAAATTCAGAGTCAATCAATGTTCAGAAACAGAGCAGTCATGAGAATCCCCAATTCCCAAGTTGTTCATTGGATATCATAAATATCAAATCTTGAATTCTCCTTCATCAACATCATGAGCCAACATTCTAATCAACAGGTGTTGCAGTAGTTGTATCACAATAGGACTGGTGGTGTCTGTTGTAACAACTTCCAAGATTAACAGGCTTCTGTCGTAGTAGTTGTGTAACAACTTCCAGGATTGGTGGTCATTTGTTGCAGAAGTCTTGTAATAGATCCCAGGAATTGTGCATAGCTGTGAAAGTAGTGACCCGATCCTCGAAGTGGGTTGTTCTATCATTTTGATCATTAGTTGAAATATTTCATGGGTAAAATATGTGATCGTATTCAATCAAACATGCTAAGTAAATGAAAACATAAAAGCAAGATGAATAGTTCATACCTTGGGAAAAAGGGTCTTAGTGCTCATTATAGTAGTCATTTAGATTAGGAAATGAGAGGGTTGAATGATCAAAAGGTGTAGTGAAAAAGGGCATTTCAAGGTCCTAACAATTCCTAGGGCCATCCATGAATAATGTGGCCAAATATACCGCCATTATAGAACTTTTGCGCGATGTTATATCACATGGTATTCACTCTTTAGAGGTTCTCCTGGATTTCCATTTAGTAGTATGTCAATTGAACAACAGTTACCGAGTGTGTTCTCCTAATTTAATTTGACGATTCCTACGGGTACGGATTTTATAACGACACTTTGATTTTATTACTTATTATCACATACCTAGGAGTTCTAATTATGTATCTGATGCTTATGCTAATTTCGTTTTAGATTGGCATTTGTCACATAACTAAAGCAAGGAAAACCATCTCATCAATCTACAAATTGTAATATAAGTAAAGTCGAAGAACCTTGTTTTATATATATTTCAAAAAATATGATGTTTATAGTACAAAATTGGGGATAACACCCTCAATACACATATACAGTTGATAATAAAAGATCCATGACATCTACGTATGTGGCACCGGATGTGTGTCATGATAACAAACTACAGTGTTTGTGAGACATCGAAAGAGTCACATGCAAGCTCTGGGCACACCAACCACTTGTCATTGCATGGCTTATGGAAGATCCTCTACCTGAACCATCGAAATCCTATTATTCAAACAAGACAGGTTTCCCTACACATTTTGAAGGACTCACTCTACTTCTCATGATGTCGCCTCATCCCCCTGGTGCCTCCAACGATCTCCGGGAAGCCCATCTGGCCATCGTGGACCCATGTCTACATCACACAAGTGTCATTACCTTGATCCACCGTGCTATGGTTGGATCGCGAGGTCCTCTTGGAAGGATCTAAACTCTAGATCCCAAACCTGGAACCCGCTCGAAGAAAAAGATGCATAAGATATAGGCAAACCCAAAGTTCCTCTTTCTACCATGTTTGCACTCTATCAACTAGCTCTTCATATTAGCCAGTAGTGAGGTACACAAATCATATATTGTGGGTCTCAAGCCCTCTACAAGATGGAACATCAGTGGCCTCGATTCCTAGTGCGAGGAAGTCGATCCTGTGATCCTGGTGAACATGATGACAACAATCTTGAGGCTGAGATTGTTTATTGCTCATATTGGTAGTTTATTCCCAACCTTCGGGGTCCCTGATACATAGTAAGCGTCTATGTACTCCTTTATCTTCATACCGCTCCCAACTCCCTGAGATTTGAGGTTCACCACCGCACCCCAGCGTAATAGCCCAATCAAAAAGTATATATCCTTGAATTCAATCCTCAATGGTTTTCCATCGAGGTTGAAGCTTTCACTGTTAGGATCCTAGTAATCCACAAGTATCTCAAGCAACCTCACCTGGGCCCTCATCCCTTTGAGTTACCAAAATTTTTATAAGCCACATATTTTCAAGGCCATTTGGGCCTCTGGATCTCTTTCCATATCAACATCTACCTCCTCATTCTCCTTTTCCCTCCATTCTAGCACCATCCTTCCAGATAAAATTCAAATTTTGAGTTAGCAACCATAGAAATCATTGATTATGGACTTGTACATGGGATACTACATTTACAGTCGCATATAGGGATGAGTACACGCGCCATTTATTTTACACATTCGCGTATAACTTCACGTATACGCGACCCGATGAATGGTAGCCCACATATACCAAATTACTCAATTTATTCCCTAGTTTACTCAAAATTTAACCTAATTAAAAAATTTAATCCACAAGAAAGGAAGAGGAGGGGAAGAGGAATTACTTGGTCTAGACAGTTTCTGATTTCGTCGCCCGATGTTCCCTCAATCACCAGTTGAACATAAAAGGTAATTTGGTCCAATTTTCACTATTTAGGTAAAAAGTCAAAATGACATAGTAATTTTTGGTTTTTTTACTATTTATGGCCGTTTTTACCCACTTTCTATAGTTTTGAGTCAATTTTCGCCTAATGGACTATTACAGCAGTGGATTGAGTTGGTGTTTTCAGTTTTCACCAAGGATTCTTACGGATTTCCATGTTATGTTGGTCATTCGTAACCACGAGCAGGTATTTTCAATACCCAATATACAGGATAGGTATCCATTCCACCATGCATTTTTGCATTGTCCTATAGCTATCACTCATATGCCTTAGGTATGAACCCATCTTTTGTGACATAGAACCTTCCATATGCTATAAGACGTGTCGTTATCAAGTCGTAGAGAATTACCAAACATGGGTGACCTAGTTAGATCCTCTGCTTCATTTGGTGTCCATGAAGAGATTGTTTCCATAGGACCGAGAGTCCCTTATAGCTAATACATGACTTTATTTTGATCCTCATTTCTCACTCATAAACATGCCACCTTATACCTAGAGGACTCCCAACGGATTTTGATTTAAGCTCTTTTCCAACTCATCTTCAAAAAGTGAAAAGATTGTCGAGTGAACTTGTCTCTTTCACACTCATAAATTGGATTTGAAAGGATGTATATTTGGTATAAGTTTATCCCTTTTTCACACCAAGTAGACTAAAGATTATGAAAAAAGAAATTTTTTGGCATGAAGTTGTGATTGCATCTCATGCCCCTACTTGCAGTATTAAGCCTATAGTCGGTTTTCGATTTGCGTTATAAATTGTTTTCCTTGGCAGTTTTGCATCCTCAACCAAGAAGAGCCTCATTTATATCATTTTCAATTTGACACCATATACCTAGGAGGGAACATTTCGTGAGTGTCCATCTCCCACATGCATCTCCTTGCATTGAACAAAGGTATGTTACAATACTGGAACCAGTTTTGCTAAATTCAAACACTCGTTTCCTCCTCTATATCATAGCATTTAATTGTGTATGAAAAAACCAAAAAACATGGGAGAGAAGGGAATATTATATTATATTGGCAATAGTCGTGTCTCTTTTGAACAAATCTCAAAGCTATTGAGTCCATTTGTCATCATAATTTTGGGTTTAGCATGGCCTTAGGAAGCTAAGCTCGTTACAAATCATTTTCTCTACCGACTGGTTACTCTTCTAGTCCCTATATATAATTTCATTGATGCCTCCTGCATCTCATGGTTTCATCGTTGATTCTATGCTGTCAAAGTCTTCCATAGGTATCATGCTCTTATTCAAAGGAATTATATCAACCTGTGTCAGACATTACTCAAAATTATTGAGTTTTCATGTCATCCATACCCTCATTTTGTCTCAAAGTCACATGATACCATAGTCCTATCACGCACCTTGGTCCTACTTTCATCATTGGTAGGTAACCTTGGACCCAACAGTTAACATTTCATCATTGGTCATTGACTGGGTAGTTTCCCTTTTTTTTGACAACAAGACATCTATTCACACATTGGGATTCGTGTAGTTTCTTCGATGCCATAAGCCTAATTGGTGTTTTCCTCTCCTTTCTCAGTATTTTTCCTCATTGGCTACTATTCATGGGGTCGTTTTTGCGTACCACTTCCACTTGGAACACACAAAATACGCATAGGGTCATTGGTTCATGAACATGTTCTTCGTATGATTTCCTCCAAATCCTGAAGCTCCTTCTTTGTACCTTGTGTTGAATTATGAGAGATACCTTAATGCTCTCCTTGGGTCTCATTTCATCGACTTCAACTCATCTATTCTAGAAACAATATCTAGAGTCTTGTGAGTACCTTGAGACTTGTAGTCATTATTGGTAGGTTCTCTCGCCATCGACAGTTGGGAATACATCAATGTCTCATGATCGATGGACCCTTCAAGTGTTTGACCCCGACTCCTTTATTCACACTTGTAAGAATGTACTATGTGCCTTGATACCTACTTTCAATATCAGTACATTGTCTCACATTTGTTAACGGTATACCTCAATGACTAGTAATCAAACGATGTCTCATTGTGTTCGACCTCAACTCCTTTATTCACATGATGTAGACTTGCACCTTTGGTGGATTGTGTAGAAGACTAGAAGACCTAGGTATGTGGCTGCATATTTCCTGAGTTTTTTCTTCATTTTCATTGGACCAGTACCTTTATGACTTCAGTGATCATGGGAGATAATATTGTACTCCATTGTATACAGTTATCTTCATATTGATTTTGAGACGGGTTCTACTAGGCCTTATTCATGACTATGATAGCCTTTGGCATGTAACTTCATTTTTATTTTCCTATTCATGGACACGGACAATTGTTTGGTTTTTTCACATGGATATTCAGTGTAATTCAAATTGGAATCCATGTATGCAAAGTGAGTGTAGAATGTAATGAGCAACTAGTTCTTCTAGTTGGTTCCCCATCACTCCACTTCTGGGTTTTTATAATGTATTTCGGTCATCGCAGATACTCCTATGACCTCACACATTAGGGTTCATATATTACCACAATATTTGCCTCACCCTATGCAATATTGCACAGAGCGCCTTTTTCCATTTCCCTATGCATAATTTTCATCCCTTTTTTAAAAATCCCAGAGCTAAAAAATACAGTTTTTCCACTTGTATGCACCTTGCCTACTATACAACATGCATATACATAGGATGAACCACTATAGCCCATGTACATAGGGATTTGTGCCCAAAAATGAAAAATGGTGTTGGGTTTCCATGTCACAACAGGAGATCTATGATCCTTGGCCTTACATATACTGGAAACGTTCTGACTCGAACCTTCAGTTCCATTTGAAGGATATAAATGAGCCAATTCTGAGCTATGGAAAAGAGGATAAATAATTCAACTTTGAGAGAAGGAGAAATTATTTACTTCATATTGAGTTTGCGTCCCTTTTTCCTTTAAGTTTGAACACAGTGTTCATCCCCCTAGCTCTTCCCTTATTGATTGAGAACTTAATTGTCTCTCTTCTATGAGCTTGACTTTGGTGGAGGATTGAAGTGGTGGAGGCCTAGCTGGAAGGAACTTAGTTTCTCGGTTCTGAATCGTACCGACACAGAAGTTTGTAACATTTTCACTTATGTTGATCATATATTAATATAAATACTCTTTTCCCTTCCAATTAATATCTTGCGAATATTTCAATTATTATTCCATGGGTGTATTTGTTATGTATATTAATGGATTATGCTATTGAATGTGCTAACATCATATATTATCACCATATGATTTCTTTGCTTAGTTGTTGAGGACTAGTTGTGGGTATATTGCTTTGGTTCAAGTGCTCAATGGTGGACTTCATCGAACGTCTCGACAAGGTAGGTATTTTATCTTGTCTTCCTAACATATTCATCTATATGGAATACTTGAGAATATAGTTGATTTATGCAGTCATTTCCATCTGTTGTGGTTTAACCTAGCCATAGAGAGATTTTCCTCATTACACTGCTTAGAGGAGGCTAATATATCGTCTTCATATCTATCTCATAATGATGCACCCAACTCATGGGAATTCACATGTTCGCCTTGTGCTCAGCCACAGGCACATCCAACTCAGCAAATCTCCTTTCTCACTTCATTACACAGGAAAATAATCTAGATTTATTCTCAACTCTCTATAAGGAGGAGGCCATCACTATGTTCCATTTTTGTCTTAGATAGGAGCCACACACCCATCTTAGGGGCTCTCTCTCAGGTCTGTGTCCTGGAGGATGTATCATATAGTTGTAATCATCAAAAGTCCCTCTCAGCTAGGGATGCATTCTCCATCAGGCCAAGTCTCGCACGGAAGTACTCGAACTTTTTCTTGGTTGTAGTCATCAACACTCCCTCTCAGCTAGAGAGGTATTCTTCACCAACCCATTTTGGTGAAGATTTCTGCAATCTTCTCATGTGTAGGAGCTTACAGGACATGTACTTCTTTCCTCTGCATCATGTCTGTGAAAATAATATTTTATCTTAACGTTTTATTATCTATCATGGAGCAAAAGTTTCTCAAAGAGTTTCACAAAACTTTGGTTATAATCATAGCATATATCTCATGATCAAGTAGATTTGTCAGAAGTTTATGAAGCAACACTGCTTCGCACACTCAATGATATATAATCTACCTTCAAATTTTGGAATATCTGAAGGAAGCTTGGTGGGAACGGGGGGGCATGTAGGATCATGACACACAGGGTCATTCACCAACTTAGACAAGTCTGGAAGATTGAGCGTGGCCAAAAAAGGGAGACAAGCTTGCGACATATGGCCCCAAGATCCTTGGAAATATTTTGTTTGGGGAACTGCATCCCATCCATGGTTTTTGTAAGTACCATGGCCCTCGCTGGGATTTTAAGACCATCCTCTAGGATGACTCATAAGGGGTTGGTTGTGAATCATTCCAGTAGGAATGTTCTGATGAGGGTTATAAAAAATAACCCTAGTCAGAGTGGATCTGGGTTGAGGACTGCCGAAGGTGTGAAACTAACCTCCTATGGGTGTGAATCTGGAGGATAATGGTGGATTTGTCATGGAAAATCTATTGGTCGGAGTCAGCATAGAGAAGGTGGGCTTAAATGATGGACCATAAGCAGTATCTTGTCCGCCAGGTGGGTTACTCCATCAAAGAGAAATAGGATTAGAAATGGGGTTAAAAGAAGGAATGCCTCCCATAGCAGGAGTCGTTTGAGGGACTTGAGAGCCACGAGACACCAAACAAAAATAGATTTACCCCAAGTCCAATGCTATCATTAGGGTCAACGATTGGGATGGAGTTTGAAAACTGCGAAGTAAAATTCAGTATACCATAGGAAAAGGGACTAGAGGCTATTGGGATGCACTAAACATTATAGATCAGTGAGTGACCAAGAGACCCAAATGGGTTCGTGGAAATAGGTTGAGTGTTCACTATAGGACGGGAAGCAATGATGATAGGTGCCCCAAACACTACAACTATTATGGTTGAAGGAGTCAAAGGAGTACCATTTACTATAATAGGTGTGGGAGTTAAAGGGCTCCCAATATCTTGATGACTCAATTCAGTACTCATCCTTATAGAATCACAAGTCTGATAAGTGGAGGAATGTGTATCATGTTTAATAACTTTACACATTTTAGAAGGAAAAGACTCAAAATGTGGTCGTAATTGTAACAAGCGGCGAAACCTGTGGGGAAACTGGTATGGCCCCATGATGAATTAAGACTCAGGATATAAAACAAATCCTAAGGCCAATTAGTAATCAAAGAGAACACCAAAAATAATCAAATGAACAATATGCACACAAACAAAATAAAGTGGCTGAAATGGGTCTCCCTCGCTAAAGTAGGTATGTCTTTCCCAAGAGGGACCTAAGACTCCCTGGTAAAGATCGGAGGTATCATAATCAATTATAAGGGCCCTCATGGGATTAACAACCATTCGATCAGATCCCCCAAGAGAGGTAATTCTCCATAAAGGTTGAGTGTTGTCTAACCCTTATCTGACCCAGGGTACCTGCAGAATAACCCTTGCAAGTAACCTGTGTGGTACCTAAGTCAAGCAACTAATCAACCACAGCATAACCGATGCATAGGTGAACATTCGTAAGTCAGGTCCACCATATGGGCAAGTAGAAAATCCTGAAACCTTGAAAGCACTGGCTCTCACGGAGCTAAGGGCACTAGAAAAATCCCTAAATATGAATATATCCCTAGAAATATCTCTTACGCTAAGAAGGTATCAGGGGGATATCCATTCAAACAACCTCACACGACCTCATTCTTAACTCCATTGTAAGAGAAGCCTCCTGATATTACTGATTATACAATGGATTTCTCCACTCCCTTAGTTAGAAACATATGTTGATTTAATATCCTTGGAGAAGTTTACTCACAAAATCCTATTCCAAGGCACTAAATCCTAATCTAGTTTGTGCACCCTAGAAAATAAAATCGTTACTAATCAATTTTCAAATATAGCATTAATTTTAATGGCCTTTATTACTCAAAAGGTGTGGTCATGAAACTAATAATGTTATGAATCAACAAGTAAAATAAATGAATATGAATACAATGCAAAGTCCTAACCTCAATTTCCAATAAATGATACGCTTTTTAAAAAATCCAATTTTCAATTCAATTCTGCAATTCTAAATAAAATTCCAATCTTTCTTTTCATGCACTGAGATAAATGAAAAAGACTCAAGAGATCAAAATGCCAATCAAGATAAAATTCCTAATTTGTTTGTATTTTCAATATAAGAAAAGTGAAAATGCAAGGACTGAACAATAGGTTGATATAAAGACTCTACTATGTATAGACAGAGACAACCCAAGTAGAATATCAAGGAGAAAAACACCTAGCCCAAGGTGCAAGGACAATCAAGATGAAAAGGTGGTGAGAAAGGCAGTGCCCAAAAATTCAACAAAAGATAGGTTTCTTGTCATTCCATAGACACTTAACAGTCACTACAGAGACCCAAGAAGACTCAACAATCATCAAAACCTACCCAACAACCACCAAACCCATCAAAGAAGAAACAAAGGTTGATGTACACAACTTTTCGAGGGAAAATTGTGTATATACGCAGTTTGCAGAAGGACAACACGTGTATGTACATGACTGTCAAGAAAAAACCCACGTATATGTGTCAAAACACAGCTAGGCCAAGGTAATGCTGAAAGAATCAGACCCAGAGTGAACATAGGTTGTCAAGCAATCATACGACAAGAAAATCAATATGAACAATAGAAATCTAAGGAGAAAAACACTCCAAATCCCAAAAAAGAAGATTCAATCCCCAGTATGGTCACCAATTTTGTTACGAGTAAAATCTCTCTATGGCTAGGGGTAAACCACAATAGACAAAAATGATTGCAGAAATCAACTCTACACTCAAGTATGTTATATAAAAGAATATCCTAGCAATATATGATAAAAGGCCTACCTCGTCTAGATGTTCGATGAAGTCCATCGTTGAGCACTTGACCCAAATAAATATACCTGCAACTAGTCCTCAACAACCAATCAATGCAAGAATATGGTGATAATATATGATGTTATCATGTTCGATAACATAATACATAAACATTCATAACAAATACACCAATGGAATAATAATTCAAATATTTGCAAGATGTTTATTGGACGAGAAAAAAGTATTTCTATTAAGATATAATCAGTAGAAGTGAATAAGTTATATACTTTTGTGTCGGCATGGTTCGGAACCAATATACTAAGTTCCTTCCAGTTGGGCCTCCACCACTTCAATACTCCACCAAGGCAAGCTCTAATAAGAGATACAATGAAGTGCTCAATTAGTAATGGAAGAGCTTGGGGGCTGAACAATGTGTTCAAACTTAAAGGACAAAGGGTTGCAGACTCAATGTGAAGTGAATAATTCCTCCAAAGTAACTTTTCTCTCAAAGTTGAATTCTTTCTCCCCTTTTCCATAGCTCATATTTGGCCCATTTATAGCCTTCGAGTGGAACTGAAGGGACGAGTTAGAATGTTTCCATTATATGGAAGGCCAAGAATCATTGATCTCATGACGTGATATGGACACTCGACACCATTTTTCAATTTTGGGCACATTTCCCAATGTACACAGGTTGTAGTGGTGCAAGCTACATATACACATGTTGTATAGTAGGTAAGGTGCATATATGTGGAAAATTTATATTTTTATCTTTGGGATTTGTAAAAAGGGACTTCAATTCTGCATAGGGAAATGGAAAAATTCCTTCTATGAAAAATTGCATGGGGTGAGGCAAATCTTGCTATAATAGCCAGAGAGATTTGTTTCCTGCTGCACCAGGAAACCATGGAAAACTTCATGGTAAAAAAACAACCATATGTTCTCTTCTGGTCCAATGTAATCTCTTCTCAAATTGTATCGACATATCCCTCAAAACTCAAGTTCACACTAGAGGCATATCTCAGACCATATCCAACTGTGTCTCTTATATACCTCAATACATGCTTTACTGCTATCCAGTGAGTTTTTCTTGACCGACTCATGGATTGAATAAGCACATTCATTGCATCGCATGAATCAGGTCTGGTGTTAACCAGATACATCAGTAATCCAATACTTTGTGGATCAATATCTTCTAAATCATTGTCATTCACTTTCTTCAAATCCATCACCGTGGATTTGGATTATGTCATACTAAACTTCTTTAATATTCCCACTCTATATTTTTCTTGACTCAAAAAAATATCATTTGTCCTCTATCATACTTCTTGTCCCTAGAAGTAGTGTATCATACTTATATCCTTCATATCAAAGTCAGAAGTCAAAGCTTACATGTATCCAACAATAAGGATTTATGAGTAAGTCACCAGAATCAGGCTCTCGTCACCAACACTGTAATAATATAGCTTTTTTTTGGATCAACAACACTTTTGTTGAAACCAAAACTCATCAAGAATCCATCCATATGATATAGTTTCCAACTCATGGATGGTAGTATGGATGGAATTTTATCAGAATTATTGGATGAAGTGTCTAGTCATAGAAAACTCCCTTTGTTTATGAGAAACCTCTAGCTATAGATATTTATTTTTATTTTTCAACACTTCCATCAGTTGCATGGTTGATCTTATAGATCCACTTGGAAGTCATTGCAGACTTCTCTTCTGGTCTCTGAACAATATCTTATAAATCATTCTTTTAATAGATATTGATATTCTTCTTTTATGTCATGTTTCCATACCTATTCTCCTGTTACTTCTCCAAAACAAGGAGGCTCTGAATCAATGAAGTGGCTCATGACTGAAGGAGCGCTAGATAATATTTTTTTTTTCTAGGGATGTCCCTTGAGGGAATTATATGTTCCTCTGCCTCCTCTAGATTTTTTTCGACCCTAGGCAGGCCTTTTATTCCCTACTGTAATATCTTTAGGCATATCAACTAGAGTAATTGAAATGACTGGAATATTGTCTATCTCCCTCTGAACTGCTAAAGGAGGAGAAGGTATTGTCTCTTCCTTCTTTTTGTTTTGACTCCCTCTTGAGTCAAGTAACTCTCTTCTAAGTCTAAAGGATGGAAGTATTCTTTTATTTTCGTTCTAGAACTTTTATGTATTCTTTGACTAGCATAATAATCAATCAATAAGTTTTGGACTCCCGTACTAGGGATAATGGTCCAAGTCATGAGGGCTCCCATACTGGAGATAATACCCTTCACTTATTAAGAATGCAAACAACTATAAAATTAATGATCTACCAATTTACTTGGATCTGTAGTCATGCTCATCTTTATATTTGTTTTATAGGAAATACTTATCTCTTATCTTCATTCATTTGGGATGGGTCTGGATCAATTTTAGCAGTGGAAGCATATTGTCTTCCTTTCTTCCTGGTTGTACAATTTCTTACATAGTGCCCATATTTGTCACATCTGAAACACTAAATCTCTGATACATCTCTTCTCTGATTATGACCTGTGGCTAGAGGATATTTCTCATCGCTGAAAGTTTGTCTGAATTTTATTTTGAATCTTCCTCCTTTCTTTGTATGAAGTGCAGGAACATGGTTATCATCAAGGTTGTCTTCCACTCCTTTATTTCTAAGTCTAATTTCTTCTTGAGTATAGTCTATCCATAGACGATCAAAAGTTGGTAACTTTTATCTTCCATTGATGCTTTGAAAAAAAGGTTCCCGGTGTTTTGGAATATAGTTGAGCATATATAAGACAAGTTCTTTGTCTGACATGATTTCTCCAATGGCACCTAGTTGTTCTTTGATCTCTGATATCTTCATAAAGAAGGTAGAAATTGTATCACTCTTTGTCATCTTGGTAATTTGAAGTTGGCCCTTTAAGGTAAGATCTCTGAGGGTGTTTTCAATTTCAAACATATCTTTCAGTGCTTCATAAATTTCATAAGTTGTCTTCAAGTTGGAAATACAAGGTAAGAGATGATCTCTTACTGTGTAGATGCTTATTTTTCTTGCCTTGACATCTTCTTCCATTATTATTTATTTCTCTTCATTGATAATTGTATCTGGTAAAGTTTTTTTCACCACATTCAGAAGGTCATATTCTTCAAGGGTGACCCAGATCCTTGAATTTGAGGAGTTGAAGTTGCTTTATCCATCAATCCTATCGTCCACTAAATTATTGTTCTTCATTTTCTCAGATTTCTTCACAAACTATTGCCAATTGGACTTAGAAAACCTAATGGCTAGGTTGGAATAGTAACCTTCGATTTTTTTGGGCTTATAACTACCAGAAATAACTTTGAAAGTGTCACATGAATACTTTTTGAGATGAAACATTTCTTCAACAAGTTGCAGAAACCCTAAGATCAAGATTCTGCAGAAAATTTCAGAACCCTAGAAACCCTAGGGACAAAAACTCAAAATCCTCAAAAAATTCACTTTGAATATCTCAAGAGGTGTGATGAGGAATGTCATACACCTTTATCCAATTTTCATCCCCAACATCCACATGTAAGCTACTAAAAAGGTCAAGAAAGTGAGGGTCATAAAGATTTCTGCAGAAACCCTAAAGGTCGTACCGAATTACAGAAGGAGGACGACTTAGATTTTAATTGATGGTGTATTGGTTCTTCAATACCTATGCTCTGAAACCATGTTTATTTTTCAATAGACAGGGTTTAACCATGAATTTCATTCCATTTTATCATTTTACTTAAACCATAAACAATTGCATTGCAACAACCAAGATCACAAGAAGAAACACCCTGCACAAGTACACAAGAAGTATCATGGAAAGCCCTTCTCAACAAGGGAAGAAAACCCAGCCAATCATTTTCTATATTCTTCAATAGAAATACCTCCACCACCAAGAAAACATAGCACACAAAAGGGTGCTCACAAACCTAGAATATTAGCACCTAAGAGAGGTGCACACTTTTCCCAAGAAGATGTACTTGCTGAAATTTCCAAACTCACACTATGAGATATGATTCCTCAATGGGGAATTTACCTTTACTTATATTAGACTGAACCTATCAACATAAGTGTCTATTAGAACAACAGGGCCGACCTCACTAACTCACAATATAATTAATAATTACCATATTAATTATCTTTTACATTAAGGTGGGGTCGGCATGTACCCTTTTCATTAAAATTAGGGTTACAAGTAAGGACTCTTGAACAATATAGAAATGGATCTCATACACCTACTAGTGCTTAGCCACTAGGGGCACATCCATAGGGATTTCCATATATCTATATCACTATGTCTCACAGTATAACCACACTCACTAGTGCTCAGCCTCTAGGATCATGTTCACATGTACTCATCTGCATGCACGTCTAACACAATAGATCTTTTTCACCACTGCATTACACAGGAGAGTCATCTCAAGTTCAACATCTCAAATCTCTTCTCAGAGGAGGATAATACATCGTCTTCATATATGTCTCAGAAAAATTCACCCAACTCATGGGAATTCACACGTTCACCTTGTGATCAGCCATAGGCATGCCCAACTCAGCAGATCTCCTTTCTCACTGCATTACACAGAAGAATCATCTGGAGTTTTTCTCAACTCTCTGTAAGGAAGAGGCCATCACTACGTTCCAGTTCTGTCTTGGATAGGAACCACACACCCATATCAGGGGCTCCCTTTTAGGTTTGTGTCCTGGAGGATGTCTCACACAACTATAATCATCAACAACCCCAACCAAGGGAGACATGGGTTTCTTTTCTAGGGAAAAGAAGGCCCTCAAGGGTGACGATGAAAAAGCTAAGTCTAGGCTATAAACAATGACTTTTTACAATTACCAAAGAAATAAAGAATAATTTGGGTTGAGTATACAGATACATAAAAGGTTGCCCCGGTGGAATATGGCTTAGCCTCTTAGGGCACAATTTTGTGAAAGAGAGCTCGTGGAGGCTGGGAGGGCCATGGGTGGGTCTCTATATTAGGTAAATGGATGGAGGAAAATATTTACATGGTAAACCTGATGGTGGATGAGATGGAAATCTAATGATACTGTGGAGGTGAAGTCAATAGAACAAAGATGATATGACCTGGGATTCCATTGGTAAAGTTAGAAATATGATGAGAAGAAGTATGGGGTTCATTCTTGAAAGTGCATAAGACTGTCGGGACTCCCATCCCTAGGGTGTGGAATTAGCATGAGTTTCAAGTTGCCAAGGGGAACTATAAATGGGAAAACTCATGTGGGGGGATAGTGTTATCAGTTGACAATATCCAAATGTTGCAAAGGTAAAGATATTGAAGAGCCAGATGTAAGGAAACTAAAGGTAAATGTCATAGGGTATGATTGGGATATGAAAAATATTTGCAGAAGGAATAATTACATGCCATTTTTGAACATATACCTGAAGGGGATGTAATATTTCAGAATAGGTACCTACACACATGAACACCAAATACCCGACGTGAACAATATCTGAAGATAAAGAACATATAACATCTATTTGATAAAATTGAACATGATCATGCATACCTAAACATGATGTGAAAAAAATTCTCCTCTGGGGAGAAGTGAAAATGATATTAGTGATATGGAAAGAGAGTTGTGAGGTGATTTGAAGATTGTGGGAGCTTGGGGCTACTGATCTAGGAGTTGCAAAAGACAGGTTAGTGATCTTATCGTCCCACATTGTGTGATTTTGAGGGAGGTTAGCTAGGGACTGTACAGAGGGTCGTACATGAGGTCAGGAGGGTGAAAGAGATCTTGTGAGAGGAAACGTGCTCGATGATGGATCGCATTCCATGGGAAATCAGAGGTATTCAGTTCCTCGAAGATATCTTTGTCGTAGTAGAAAATGTGAGAATACAGGGGATCCTGGGATGTGGCAGGGGGAGCTATCAATGGGTAAGTAATATTTTCCTCGAGAGATGAGGACATAGAAGGGATATTGTGTACATGGTTTGATGGATCACTTGAAATAAATTCAATTTCAAGATATTATGGATCGTACCTCGTTCGCTCTGGGACTGACGACGAAATATAATGAATGTCAGTAATGTGAGCCTCTATTGGGAGTGATTGAGAGATATCTGTTCAAGATATCGAACGTACTACAGCTAATGTTTGGCGAAATTGAGGTAGAGCTAGGAAATGATGAGTGTAATGGCGATAATTTGAACATATGGTGCACATAAAATTGGTTTGTATACCTTTCTTTCACGTGGTTGAGGACTCTGTAGTAGCACTGGATGAACTTCATGGAGTGGCAGGAAATATGGTTGTTTTAGGGAGCTGCATAAGATTATGTAACTCAGGAAGACTAGGACATATGTTAGTGGGGTGTCCTTCTCTTTTGCATAGTGGGCAAGGAGATTGATCTCGGGGAGGAAGTGGAGTTGTGGGTGTTACACATCAAAAATACTCACTTTGATAGTGTCACAAGTGTCATCATTGCAAGGTTCACAAGTGTCGCCTTTTGCTCACAAGTGTCGCAAGTGTTAAAGAAAGCATAATGCCATGATGCCCATGTCGTGCCTGTAAATGACATCAAGAGGACACTTGGCACATGTAAAACACTTGATTTGGAAGAGGAGGAAAGGTCAACTGGGCTCATAAACCTTTTTCCATCTGAAAACACTCAAAAAACTAAGTTTTGAAGGAGAGCACTCCCCTATACCTCTTCTGGGAGAGCTGGCGCTCCCCCTTACACTATCTGGGAGCGTTATAAAGATCCTTTGGCCCTTTTGAGGGAACTTTGGCACCCCCCTTAAGCCTACTAGGGAGGGTTGTAGCACTCTGATGGCCCTTTTGAGGGAGCACTACCTATTCTGGGTAGCAATTGAGTTGTTGAGATGAATGGGGAAAGATATTCTGAGTTTGGAAGGCAGTTGCATTTGAATTCCTGGTTCAAAAATGATCTTAGGAGAAGGTCCCTGATCTAAGGAGGGAATTCCTCAACTTACCCTAAAGATACCTCAAGAGGTTAGGCCTCTCTGAACCTATATAAGCAGGCTCTATGATGGTGAGAGGGAGGAAGAATTGGAAGCATGAAACCTATGATCTCGTAGGAAACATACAGTGAATTGGAGGAAAGTGATCAGTAAAGTTGTTTTCATCCAGATCGTGGATATTTTGAGAAAGGGTTAGACAAAGGGGACTTGACGAATCTGTCGCATTCACATCTACGGTTGGAAGCTACTTCTGTCATTGTTCTCATTAATATGACACGCTTGGCCTGTTTATTTCTAGTTTGTGTTTAATTTCACATAAAATTGTCTATGATGGATAGATCTATTTCAAGCTAATATCAATAGAGTAGGAAGTGGTTGTACTACTGTTTGTCTACAGGGCTCATCAAGGAGTGAAAGATTGGAGCTCAACTCGAAGCATGCAGGGACAAACGTCGATAAAAGGTACTTCTTTTCTCCTTCCTCCTCATGCATTAGTTTGTATAGATCTGAAAGGAAGTCAGTGTCCATGTTAAGCATCTTCTGTCTTAAGAGTTAAGAGTCTAGCTTTCAAGAGGAGATCTACCTGTCCGTAGGGAGATTTTCCTTCAACAAAAACTAGCGACTCCACTGGGGAGTATCGAATCGAAACTTTCTTAGTTTTGTTTTTTCCTCATAGACCTTGTCTTACTATTTGATTGATGTCATACATTTTTCACCCCTTCATATCTGATTGCACTTGTTGATTGACTCTTTACCCCATCACACTCAGCCTGATTGTCAAAATTTGACTGAAATTTTGGGTTTTTTGGACTTTTTCTGAGTTTTTTGAGCCTAGTGCCCCCCTACCCATGTTAGTAGAGCACTAGAACTCCCTGGAAGTGTTAGACAAATATTTATAACGCTCTGGTGGCCCTTATACCAGAGTGCCAACCCTTTTTTGCCCAAAATCTCTTCAAAAATTGCATTTTTTGGAGGTCCAAACCCTGTTTCTTCACTTGCTGAGTTACTTTGTGATTCAATGATTCTTCCATTGACCTTTGACATGCTTCCTCCTGAGAAGTAAACACTTTTTTGTTCATATTTTATGCCCTTCTTCATTATTTTTGAGTTTTTGTTGTTGAGATCTTGAAATCGATCCGCTGCTTTCTTCTCTCCTATCCGACTGAGCGGGGACTCTAGTGAAGGACATCTAAAGTCTATAACTCTTCTAATTTGGTTATTTGAGGTCATATGATCCAATCTCTTTCTCCTTCCTTTTGCATTTTTTATTTTCTTTCTCTTGTTTGATTGCAAAAGGGTGTATTGTTTGTGCGAAGTTTGCGTTTTCTTGTCCGAATCTCCTTGATCTGAAAGGGTAGTTTGGGAGGACAAGTTTTTTCATTGAATTGATCATCATTCGCATGAAAACGACAAAATTACATCTTAATGATTAGTTTGCACATTATTTTGCATTTTTGAAATGTTGTAGCATCATATTGGATTTGATTGAGAACAAAATTGATTGAGGGCATTCCTTATCAAGTGTTTGAAAGTGAAAACAACTCCTTCTCTTTCCCTTAAATAGGCATTCATTGAAAATAAACGATTTCTTATCATACTTCATGCATATTTTTCGGAGTTGAGTCATCATTCCATCAGTTTCGTTTTCGTACACCCTCTAAGTAAACAACAGCCATTAAAATCAACGCTTAACTAAAATTTATCAGTCTTTTTACATCTTTGTTAGCAAACCTACATTATTTTAAGGTGTAGGGATTTGGAACAGGTTGAAAGGATAACTTTCCAAATCTATCAAACAAACTTAGTATCTTGCGGTAGGGAGAGTCAAATCCAATTGTCGTATTGGCTTGCTGGGATCCCCCTCTCACACAGGGGTTATGCACGAGGTTGCATTTGGGTGAGTTACGGAGATTATCTCTCTGTGGCCCAACTGTTTGTAGTGGTCGGATCGTATATTGGGGGTCACTGGAAGGTATACCCACGATTATGTGTGGGAGCCTTTCAAGCTGATTTTGGACTTGTTATCCTACCCATATGTTCCGACTGGACTGTCGACTGTACCCGCCCAGGGGATGACTACGAGTTGGTGACCTTAGTAGCCACAATATTTAGGGTCTCACACAAGGTGACAGTGAAGGGAAGTCTCACTGTACCTGGAACAAACGTTGGTCAAACTCACTCGAGCTCCTTGGAGGGTAAATCCACAATTACTATGTGGAAGCTTGCACCAAGGCATAAGTCCGTTAAGAAGGTCGCCAATGTAACTGATCCACCTACTCTATCCTCTCCCCTTCCTATTTTGATCTCACGACATTGGATTTCAGCACCAACTAGTGGTTTCATCATAGGAAGGTTTGTTTGATTGATTTATTCTCAAATTCATAGTGTGTGTTGTTTGTTTTACTTAGTGGACCTTAGGTCGAGTCAGTGTTAATGGCATCGAATCCTGGGAGTACCAATGGAGGAACCCCTTCTCCTGAGGAACCCTATACTTTTCCTTCGTTTGGAAACTTTGGTCCTCCATATGTTGCCACACTGAGTCTTCCAGGACTCACTATTGGATTACCAGTTTGGTTGTTCCCCACTCCGGTGATCCTGAATCCTCCCAATGTTTCAGTTGCACCTAATACTTTGGATGTCAATACACCACCCACACATCAACCTCATGTGGAATTTTCACCTTCTTCATCCATCAAGTCTCCTTCCATTTCTCTTTCTTTGCCTAGTGAAATCTCTAAAGCAAGTAGCCAGGTTGGTAAGAAGAAGAAGAAACGAAAAGAGAAGAAAAAGAATAACCCGAAAAGGATAAAGGCCCCAACAACATCAGATGTTGGCTCTAAGAAACCAATTACTGTTAATAGTACTGGGAGTGTTGATGAAGTCAACAAGATTAAAATGAAGAATCCAAAACCCAAATTCCCTTGCAGCCTTTGTAAAGGTGACCACTTTCTGAGGGATTGCCCCGATCTTACCCAGGTCTTAGAAATGTGGTCCTCCATTTCATCGACCTCTGTCGATCATGTCGATGATACCCCATCAACTAGTGATGTTTAGGTTGGTAAGAAGAAGAAAACTATCAAGTTCCCTTGCATGTTATGTAAAGGTAATAATTACTCTCACCTTTTTACTCGCATGGACGAGGCTTCTTCTCTTTTGGAAAAACTTCAACTCCCAAAAGGTTATCATAATCTTTCCCCCGACCCATTGTTATTTGATGGACTGGACAATCCAGTTCAATCCTCGGTCAGTCCGGTTGAGCAGGTGGTCAATCTAGTTTCCTCCTTGACTGAACCACAAACCCAAGAAGTTGATCCAGTTCCGTCATCGGTCATCCCCACTCTTCATCAAAAGAGTGACACCAAAGCGGTCGATCCGTTTCCACCCGTTGACCCCATTCTTCCCTTGGAGAATGAAACTCAAGTGGTCGATCCATTTTTTCCATCGATCGATCCCATTCCTCCATTGAAGAATGTCAAAGTGAATAATCCAGTCCCTTCCTCGGTTAGTCCCACTCTTCCTCTGAAGAGTGCCAAAGTGGTTGATCCATTTTCGCCATCGGTCGATCCCATTCCTCCATTGAAGAATGTCAAAGTGACTGATCCAGTCCCTTCCTTAGTCAGTCCCACTCTTCCTCTGAAGAGTGCTAAAGTGGTCTATCCAAGTCCACCATTGGTTGATCTGATCCAATCATCGGTCGATCCTACTCTTCCTCTACAGAGTAAACCCGATACTACCCACGTTTTTCTCGTTGGTACAGACTCTACCATGTCGAGGGGCATTCCTCCTTCTCCTATGAAACTCCCTCCAATTAATGAAACCATCCTTTTTGATTGGGGTGCACTAATTGGACCTTGTCTTCCCTCTCACATTCCTTTCTATATTACAGCACAGGTTCGTAGTTGGGATGTTCCTCAAATGCTGATAGATGAAGGTGCGTCCGTTAGTATTTTGTCTTCTATTGCTTGGTACGCTTTGGGTTGTCCGCAGCTTGCACCGGTTACACAGAATCTGTTAGCTTTTAACAGAAGAACTAGTCAACCTTTAGGGATCCTTCCTCAGTTTCCTGTAACCTTGGGAGGGAAAAATGTCTTTATAGATGTCATGGTAGTCCGAGACCCCTTGGATTTCTCTTTACTCCTTGGGCAGGATTATGTCTATGGAATGAAAGCTATTGTATCCACTCTTTTTCATGTGATATCTTTTCCTCACAATGGAAGAATTGTGACTATTGATCAACTTTCATTCATCGACCCTGACTGGGTTACCTCCCTAAGTGGTTCTTATATGCAGACAGTATCACCCTTTCCGCATGTCAATTATGTGGCATTGTCTCCCATGACCTCAACTTCTGATGTTTTGGATCCGGTAATTGACATGGTGATCTCTTCGGTAGGGTTATTGGAGCCTAAACTCCTTACTCCTGTCATGACCCTCGACATGTGTTCCTTCCCGAGTGATTATCTTCCATCCAGCAAAGATCTCTTGGAGGCCATGACCGAGTTTTGTCCCTTGACATGGTATCCTTCCAGAGCGTTATCCTCTCGGAAGCCATGATCAGGATGAAGCTATGAGCATAGTTTCTCTTCTCTGTGGCAAGCTCATTAAAAAATGAAACAGAGGTCCTGAGCATAGTTCTTTTCCTATGTCAAGCTCGTTAAAAAATGAAACATTCACTTCTCTTGAACCTTCTTTTCATCCATCCTTCTCCTTTTTCTCATCTACTAAAGAAATTAGTGACGACCTCAGAGCCGGTGAATGAATCAAACCTTGGAGGGCATGTCTCCAGCCTTTGATGATCTTTCTAGAGTTAAGCCACTAGCTTTCAAGATGGGGGCATACCGAGCTTAGTCTTTGTTCTTTCTCGTGCTCATAAATACATGAGAATGCATCCGGGTAGACTTTTATCTCTTTTTCGGACCTGTATGGATACACAATAAAGGAACCCCCTGGAGTCTCCTTTAAGCTCTTTTCAGAATCTCTAAACATGAAAAGATTTTCGAGTGATCTTGCTTCCTTTCCCACTCATTAAACGGTTTGAAAGGGCATCTTTCGAGTGATAATTTATCTCTTTTTTGGCCTCGCGAGACTAACATTATGAAAAAGGACAACATTGGAGTCATATTTAAGTTCTTTTCAGACTCTCTAAAGATGAAAATATTACCGAGCGACCTTGTTCTCTTAATGCTCGTTAAAGTATTTGAAGAAAATGTTTGTTGAGCGATAGTTTATCTCTTTTTCGGTCTCATCAGACTACTTTACGAAAAAGGAACTGAGAGAGTTCTATTTTAAGTGCTTTTTCCAGACTCTATAATCATGAATAATCTTCGAGTTTTTTGTCTTTGGACTCGCTAAAAAAAACATCGACAGACCCATATGGGATCAAACCCTTACTTCTTCCAGTTTTTTAAACAAAGAAAGAGGAACTTACCGAAGGTGAGTTTTATCGAGCATGTGTTATCTTCCTCGAGCTCATTAAATTAAAAAGAGGTACTCATCTATCTAGATGGGGGAAAAATTGAAAGAAGCAAGCCAAGCAATTTTTTGAGAACATTACCAAGTAACTCTTAGAGTCACCCTTGAACACGGTACTTTGTCTTTGCACACATCTTAATCCGATGAACCTCTACACTGAGCCAATCCTTTGAGTTTAGTTCACTCCCTTGGGTCACCTGGCGTAAGTCACATCATCCACTGCATCATAAATTTTGGCCTATGTCATGTTTCTGTTGTCGTGCTTTAGTGTTCAAGGGAAGTATCCGCCTCGAGAGTCAGCCATCACAAATATCTTGTCTCAATACCTGTGTCATTCCATGTTCATTTGATCTGTTGATCACATCTCTATGTCTGTTTCGTGTCATTGATGCGGGATACATCAAGGCCCTCCCTCGACAAGTCTATTCCTGTCGACTTCAACACATTATCCGGGAACTAGGCTTAGAAACTAGTTAGTACTTTGGGACCTGCATGCCTCAATGGCAAGTCTCCTCACATCTAACAGCAGGTTTACACCATCAACCTCTAATCATATGATTCCACAAATGTTTGACTCCAGCTCATCCATTCACATTCGTTGGAATCTACTAGGGTACCTTGGGAATCATTGACATTAATGGTGATCTCCCTCGTGCTTGTTAATGGTTTACATCATTGACCGGTAATCAAGTGGTTTTCTCCATGTTCGACATCGAGACATCCATTCACATGGTTAGATTCGTACTACATCAGGATCGGTAAGAAGACCCTGGGTTGAGTGATCACTTTGATATGTACTTTGACCAGGTTGCGAAGGAGTTTCTCTTGAACAATGACACATATACTATTACATAGATCCACTTTGTATTGGTCATGGATATGTCTTGTTATCTCATAGATCCACTGTGTATTCTTCGTGGCTACGATTAGTTCAGATCATCAGAGTATAGATCCACACCATATCCTCAGTGGCTATACCTTTTTATCAATACAATTATGGATCCGCAGTGTATTTTATGGCAGCCATATCTTGCAAATCTTGATCACCCAAGCATAGGTATGCCTACCTTGGGTTTGAAGCATGTCATAATATTTGTTGGATGTTTGTGTGCAGCTTTTGTCAAGGTCTCTGCGTCTATACCCTTGCTTGAAAGTCTACAAAGAAATTCAGTTATCAGTTCATGTCTTCTAACTTCATACTTTGGGGGGCAATCTGTTACACATAAAAAATACTCACTTTGATAGTGTCGCAAGTGTCGTCATTACAAGGTTCGCAAGTGTCTCTTTTTTCTCACAAGTGTCGCAAGTGTTAAAGAAAGCATACTTCCATGATGCCCATGTCGTGCCTATAAATGACATCAAGAGGACACTTGGCACATTTCAAACACTTGATTTGGAAGAGGAGGAAAGGTCAATTAGGCTCATGAACCTTTTTCCATCTGAAAACACTCAAAAAACTAAGTTTTGAAGGAGAGTGTTCCCCTATACCTCTTCTGGGAGAGCTGGCGCTCCCCCTTACATTGTCTGGGAGCATTATAAAGCTCCTTTGTCCCTTTTTAGGGAGCGCTGGTGTCTTTAGGAGCACTAGCGGCCCCCTTAAGCCTACTAGGGAGCGTTGTAGCGCTCTGATGGCCCTTTTGAGGGAGCGCTACCTATTCTGGGTAGCAGTTGAGTTGTTGAGATGAATGGGGGAAGATCTTCCGAGTTTGGAAGGCAGTTGCATTCGAATTCCTGGTTCAACCATGATCTTAGGAGAAGGTCAATGATCTAAGGAGGGAATTCCTCAACTTACCCTAAAGATACCTTAAGAGGTTAGGCCTCTTTGAACCTATATAAGCAAGATCTATGATGGTGAGAGGGAGGAAGAATTGAAAGCATGAAACCTATGATCTCATAGGAAACATACAGTGAACTGGAGGAAAGTGATCAGTAAATTTGTTTTCGTCCAGATCGTGGATATTTTGAACAAGGGTTAGACAAAGGGGACTTGAAGAAGCTATCGCATTCGCATCTACGGTTGTAAGATACTTCTGTCATTTTTCTCATTAATATGACACGCTTGGCCTGTTTCTTTCTAGTTTGTGTTTAATTTCACATAAACTTGTCTATGATGGATAGATCTATTTCGAGCTAATTGTTGGAAAATATTGAACAAGCAACGATGATGGTTGTTGTCATTGATGGCAACAATGGAGATGGAAGGATATGAAGGATAAAACCCCTTGGGGGATTCAGACGTAAGAACTGAAGAGGTACAACATTGAAGAAAATGCGCGCAGCAAGAGATTACAGAGAAGAAGGAAGACAGAGATCCAGTGACCATTGGATTCCATTCAAATTTCCCGAAAGACCGACAACCGTCAGATCTGCAGAAGTTGCGAAGGAGATAAGTCATCAGAGATTCGGGGATCGGGAGTTTATAATGTCCAACTCACTTGACATCAAAAACTCTGAAATCGTGATTTGATCGCAGCCGTTAAAGCCAAGGTGAATTCCCGATGAGATATGGACCGTCTATTCGTGTGGACGCGTGGCAACCTGGAGGCCCCATCGGAGAATCGGGAATCGGGACTTTGAAATGTCAAGTTCACTCGACAACGAAAACCCCGAAATCGCGATATGCAATTTCGCGATTTGATCACAACCATTAAATCAAGCAGTGATCGGGACCATCCACGTGTAAACAGGGGGCTTCATCGGAGAATCGGGAATCTGAGTTTCACGAGTCTCGTGAACAATGACAACGAAAACCCCGAAATCGCGATATGCGATTTCGCGATGTAATTGCAGTCGTTGAGCCAAGATTGCATCTGAACCGTTGATTCAACCTACGAAAGCACACCACGTCAGCAAAGGGACACGTGGCACAACCAGGGAATGACAGGTGTCAGGCAGATTCAACACTTCAGGCACATGAAAGTCACGAATCAAAGTGACACGTGGTAGAATCTAACATGTGTCAAACCAGTTTGACGTCAGTAGAGGCATCGATGATTGGGACCGTCCATATGAGGGATAGGTGTCGAAGATCAAGGCACCGTCAGCATATCGAACATCAGGAAATCGGAGTTCCTGATGTTGAAGGAAACAAGAGATCGAAAGTCCCGAAATCCCGAAGGTATCGAGACCGTCCATTTGAGGGACAGGTGTCGAAAATCAGGAGTGAGTCGGCATATAGGAAATCGGGATATCAGAGATCCCGGGCACAAAGGTTCTGTGCATTTCGAAATCGTGATCCGCGGAATCCCGATGAGTGGGGTACAGCTGCCAGCACAGCAACGAAGGAGGACAGAGGCGTAGTGGAGGCCAGCTGTTAGCATATGAATGGAGCGTCGGGATTTGGACGATAGGGAATCACCGGGTGAATGCATTGATGCATCACAAACCCCGTAGCCCCGACGGGGTTAGGTCATGATCATGGGTAATGGTCATATGGACCATTGTGTAGCCGGATGGGGCTAAAGCTCGGGAAATCGAGGATCGGGAATCCTGGAGGCATGTACATCGTGACATCGAAAATGCCGAAACCCCGATGAGCGGTTTGACTGAGGTCATGTGTGGACGGTCTTATGGGGCCAAGCCCTATAGCCAAAAGGGCTAGCATATGGAATGTCGAAACCTGATTCGAAACGATGCGCGTAAGTTTAATTCAAAATTTAAATAGGAGCCCGATTTCCTCCGGGTAATAAATATGGGACCCGATGAGCGTTGAACGGGTCCTGGACCAATGGGCATAAGAAGGGTTCGAAGATCTTCCTACATATATATATGGGCAGAGGCAAAGGAGGACAGAGAGAGGTTGCAGAGGTCCTTTTGCAGGATGCAGAGGCCATTTTCTGACAATAAGGATAGCTACTGGCGGGTGAGGTCATTTGTGCAGGCAGCATGGAAGATTTGAAGAAAGAGGAACCTCCTTGTGGCAGTTGGGCGACAGATCCTCATTGACAGAGAGATCTCAGTTGTGGGTTCAGCAAACACGAGATCAGAAGCATTATCTCCATGTTTATAGAGTTGTTTTTATGTGTCCTTTGGTAACTGCCTGATAGTCTGTAGATCTGTGTTTACTCTTGAGATAATTTCTGTGACTATCATAACCACTAGATGAAACTGCCTGATCCAGTGTGAAAATTAATGAAATGTGGTCAGCAGTG
>ML777425.1:735807-800070 GCA_009831015.1 Picea engelmannii
GAAGCTCCCTTCCAGGAAAGGCTGGTAAACGAGAGAAGGTTGTAGCCTTCTGCAGGTAGAAGCCTACGTACTAGTATGAGTCTACACTAGTACATTGTTGTAGAATGTTTTCTTAATAATAATCATTGAAGACAGAGACAACAACAGCGGTGGTTTTCTCCCTAATTTGGTTTCCACCTTAAATCCCGGTGTTCATGTGTCCTATTCATCTGTGTTAGTTTATTTTGTTGAATTACTGTTTAAAAGACATCTGATGAATGAAGAAATCCCTGGATACACTACTGTTTTCATAAGAATATACAATAACTGGTCTCTATAAAGTAGACTAATATTTTTCAGTGAAAGAAAATTGAAAAATTGTTAATAGCTCAAAATACTGATTCACCCCCCCTCTCAGTATTTTTCCAACACTAATATCAATAGAGTAGGAAGTGGTTGTACTACTATTTGTCTACAGGGCTCATCGAGGAGTGAAAGATTGGAGCTCAACTCAGAGCGTGCAGGGACAAACGTCGATAAAAGGTACTTCGTTTCTCCTTCCTCCTCATGCATTAGGTTGTATAGATCTGAAAGGAAGTCAGTGTCCATGTTAAGCATCTTCTATCTTAAGAGTTAAGAGTCTATCTCTCAAGAGGAGATTTACCTGTCTGCGGGGATATTTTCCTTCAACAGTGGGTTCTTTCTTTTTTTTTCTTCCCCCTAGTGGTGGTGGTGTTGCTACTAGTTGGGGGAAGGGGTGGTGTGGAAGGAGCATGTATTGGGATCTACATTGGTAATCATTCTAGATGAGGAGGGAGAGATGGTAGAGGGACCATCGTGGGTGTATGGACATACCATACAGGGATAGAAAGAACCATGTTTGGAAGGGTGAGAATAACAATGACTTGGAATTCTTGAACGCCAGGTGGGGGGTAGAAAAAGGGAATTTGAGTAATGGCTTGGGGGACTATCTCCCAAACTAGAATTTTCCCCTGGATGGGGGGGAATAGGGAATAAGTGGTGCAGTGAGGCTCTTAGGGAAATCCTGAGGTAATGGTTATGCAACTAGTGGAACTTCGATGTGGGGGGGGCTAATGTCTTTGATATCGATTCCGTTAGAAGACGGGACACACACTTGTGTTGAGGGGTGAAGGAGAGGTGGTTCTCAATGATATGCCCCTAGCAAGGATGGGTCTTTGAAAAATTTTGGACCCATGTCGATTACTGAAGAAGCATATGAGCTAGTGTGGAAAAGGGGGAGAATGTTATCAATGTCGATGGAATGGTTAGCCTTGTAATGTGTAATTTGGTCGATGGTGACGGTTTTCCCTTTGTGGGGGAACATCATTGTTTGAAACATGGAGGAGGTGACTACCTTTATAGCATAAATATATCTATGTCCTTAGATAAAATTGTAATCAAGTGGGTCGTCGATAAATTCAACGCCAATGAGGATGGTTTTTCCCTCAAGTTCTGAAGGAACATTTTGGAAGAGCCCTTCGGAGGATGATGGGTGACCATCATAAGCTCTCAAGGTGATGGAAGATGGTATTATCTCAAGTTTTTCCATACTAATTTGGACATGATTCATGTGGATGCACCTTCATCAATGATACAACGATGAACTATGATGTTCCAGATCTTAACTTGTATCTAAAAAGATACGACGGAGGGGAGGTGTGGTTCTCCACTATTTAGATCAAAAGTGATGAGTCTAGTATCAGTTGGGTCAGCTTCCCCCAAGGAGAAAATAAAATATTTCCATTGATATGGACAGGTTTAGAGGAACTCCAAGACAGACATGGCTATAGGAGACTGTGCCAAGTCATTGACCAGACTGTAGTTATGGGCTTCCCTAGCATGAGGGTTATGTATGTTTCGATTTAACGACATACGGGGTATACGAGGGTTTGGTTCAATGTTAAGGCATGGAATCATCAATGGTTTTTTGGCTGTATATGGAGACGCTTCTAAGGTGGTTGGGGTAGATTCATGGGGAACACCATATTGATGACCGTGATTTTGCAGAAGAATCTCTTCTTCGCTAGTAAGGAGGATATTGCAATCAGTCGGGTTTCCAGGTTGACTGGGACCGGGGTTTTGATACTGCCCCATTTAGGGTGGAGAAAGGTGTGCCTCCTATTGGGTATTCATCACACCTTGGTGTGGAATAGGTTTTTTCAAATGGACCAGAGGTCGTTGTTGCAAATATTTTTGTGGGGCCTGCTGAGGGGTAGGTGGTGCTAGAGGGTGTTGTGTATTCATGGATTCTTTCATCTGTTTGAAGTTGAAAATTTGGGGCCAATAGTGTGTATAATTTCCATACTCACCAAATATAGCACAAGGGAAGTTAGTTCTGAGGTTTTTGTTCTTCCCTTGTCATGGTTGATTGTTATTGTTTCTCCCTTGAGAGTTTCATTTTCCTTGATTATGGTTGCCCCCAATGGGATAGTTTTGTTGGGGGTTATTTCCTCCTGGTCCCGGGTTGTTATTGTTTCAGTTTTTCAATTTATTATTGGAATTATTCGATGGATGGGTCCTATTTTTTGTATTCATTTGTTCAAAATTCTAAATTTTTTGAATGGGAGAGGGATGAACAAAGATAACACCAGCATGTGGTAGTCCTGCTGAAGGAGAAATCGGCTGTGGAGGACCAGAAAATGGAAAATATGGATTTTTTTTTGGAAACGATCCATATGGCATGTAGGAAGTTGAATAACTCCCACTAATATTGAGTTTATAGGAAAGGGGTGAGGGTGAAATCGTACTTGGTTGAGAGACCAGATGCATCGTGGGCATTAGTGAGGGTCCACCCATTGGTGCAGGGTGAGAAACAGGATATGACTATTGGTGAGTGGGAGGAGGGTAAGAAGGTGTTCCTCCATATGGTTTTTGATATGGATGTACACTGTAAGTGGGTGAAGGGTGGTCTTAAGGGTTGATATGTGTCATAGAACCAATCCAACCATCCGCAACGTGGGACATCCCATGTTTGTCCTCGCTGAATGGTATGGGTCTAGGTATTTCAGGTAATACTATGTACCAGTAACCTAATTCAGCATCGATTAGTTTAAACTATTGGGCCTTGTTGATGGCCTCCTCTTCTGATTGAGGAAAAGTGGATGCCACATCCTTGGAAATAAAAGAGACGAGGAATTTGAGAAACCAATAAAGACGTTGTTCTTTGGTGGTTTCCACTTTACACAAGCTAAGTCAACGATGCCATTCACAGATGTGGTTGGATATATGGATAGCAGTGGTTTGTTTGAACTTAGAGAGAATTTCTAATCCAGTATCACGACGAACTCGTAGTTGGAAAAAGGACAAAAATGCCTTGGCCAATGATTCAAAGGTCACACGGGACCCTAATTTTTCATCCACATACCATTTGGCTGATGAACCTGTGAGAGTTCTTTGAAATAACCTCAAACATATGGAATCATCCATGATATTGTTTGAAGAGAACCATAATTGAAATGTCATTACATGGTTGGCGGGGTCTGCCCCTGGTTTTCCTTCAAATTTTGGAATATTTGAAGGCAATTTTGTAGGCGTATTGGACCATGTGGGGTCATGTAAAATGGGATAATTTGTGAGTTTGGGCAAATAAGGAATGTTGAGGGATGCCAAGTATGTCATAGGGATATTTAGCAGAGGGTAAGTTCTAGCCATCATGCGTGTACTTCTCCCTTGTGAAGAAGTTTGACTCCTGCCTCCTTGTAAATGAGAACCAGTATATGGATGGCCTTGGGAATTGGACCCAAGAAAATTGGAACGAAGTAAAGATGATCCAAAAAGAGTAGCACTCACAGAAGTGTGATATGGTTGAGCCGATGAGTTGGAAAGACTAGGGACTCCTCCTAGAATAGGAGGGAGATTTTGCAAGCCTCTAGAACGATGAGGATTATGTGGGTCCCCTATGGTTTTCGACTAGCAAAGTGAATGTGTGAAAATGGTGACAAGAGATAAATAAATGAAAAATAGCTTTGCATATTTTTTACCTTCACAAAATAATATAACTTGCAATTGCATGTAGTCAAATGAATGTGATACATAAATCAACTGTAAATAAACAAGCATGTGGATAGGTGGATTTTGTCTGTATGGGGGAACAATAAAAAACAATTGATCATTTTCTAAAAGACTTATCGTCCTTCCTCTCAAATAACAATGGGCATTCCAATATAACTCAATAGTCGGGTCTGAAGCCACCAAAAGAGGAACTAGTGAAGGGTGAAGTAATCAATTATAATGAGGGGTAGAGGGTGCATATCCCAAAATATTTGGAAATATTTCCCAATAGCCACACAAAATATGAATAAGGTGCGAGTGTAGCCCACAATCACCACCTGGGTAGATAAACCGTGTTTTGGCCACTAGGTACCTTGGTCAAAGTGCAGAATTTAGATTTTGGGCCTCATAAATGGGTCACATGTTGGATTCCCTCACAAGAGTTGGGTGAATCAGGGAGGGATGCATAGAAGAACTGGACCTTGTTCTTCGACCCTTCATGGGTATCTCCCTGCCTTATGGTGTAGGAAAAGTTGGCTTGGATGATTTGAAAGTTCCCTATTTCTCAAATTCTACTATTTGAAAATGTGAGAATCTGATAATGGGGGGTTATTTGGATGCCTACCCCTGAGATCCTACCTAGAATACAAATTTATTTTGACCCCTCCTGTGGAGGAAAATTTAGTGTGTTGGTTAGAAATTTTTTAGATGTGGTGGTATGAGATATTGGGGGTGTGGACCAATCTCGTTTGAATTAAATGGGTGTGGATAATTTCCAAAGAAGTAGTCATATCCTTCATAATTCCTTTGGAGAAAACCTACTTTGACCTCCACTATTATAATAGAAATTATGTGTGTGTGGAGTGGCTTTCTGTGTGAGAAAGTGACAAGTGTGCAAATATGTTAATAAGTTAAGTGTGAGATTGCAACATGTGGACTTCTTGTCGTCCTTACAAATCTTATTTACCTAGATTACTATGTGTCTTTGGTACAACCTTGTAGAATATTTAAATCCCTAAGGAGCTAGCAATGTGGACATATGGGTCCTTTTCAAATCCTTTAAACTCCCTAAAATATTGTATATACTAAGAAAGCTTTGAAACTATCCTAGATTGAAAGCATGTGGGCATGTATGGGCGAGTTACTTTGATCTTTAAACTTTAATGATTATGATGTAAACTAAGAAACAATTTAGAAACTATCCTAATTTTTCAACATGTGGGCATGTATGGGCCCTTACAAATCTTTAAGATGGTTTCAAAAACCTAAAGAGGAACCCTAGGGGGGCTTTGTCCTCTCCTAATATTTTTTTTTTAAAGGAGATGAAACTTCCTCTCAACCTTCGTTATGATTCCCAGTATCACACTAGGGTACGAGGGAAGAGCATACTTGAAGGTCAAAATTGGTTTCTAGTCCCACTTTAAATGATTTTGCATGAAAGAAAAAACTTCAACTAAAAAATTTACGAGCCAAATGAGCCATCCATGTGGAAACAAAGAAAAAGAGGATAATAATGATTCTATTTAACCCCTAAGTTCCTATGTTATCTAACCTTTCATATGGGAAAGGACTCTAAGTGGAGTGTATTTTCCTTACAAAGTACATGAAAATAAAAATATGAAGGCTAGGGGCCTTCAAACCATTCAGAAAAACCCTTATGTTATCACTCAAATATCATCCACAAATGGTTACAGGAATACAACATCTCAAAACACCTTTTAGTTCACCTACAGCCCCAAAAATGGATTTCCAAAAGGCACAAACTATACAACTGGTCAACAAATTGACATGTGCTGAAACGTTAAAGGAAGCGCGCGCATGTGCTTAGGCCAAAAAAGCCAAAAAAACTCACATGCACCCGATGCACGACTGTGTATGTGAAAAGCCATGCACACCTGTGAATGACACATGTATGGTTCTTGTTGGCCCCTCACTAACTTCTGGACCATCTCCCAACTTTATTTGACCTTCAAATTTGAGTTGAATTTGAATGGGGGGCTGGTCAAAGACCTAAGGGTGCCCTAAAGGGCCCCTTGTTCACACTAAAGACCGATTGGATGTTTCCTCAAAGACTTGCTATAAAAAGAGGCCATGGGTGCACTATCAATTCAAGAATCTCATTGTATTTTTATTTTGCCTCTATTCTCCTACAAGAAACCTCTTTTCTTCTTGGAGCATACTAGCATCATCTCATTAAGCTATTCACATCACCTCTTGAGGGAATAAGCTTGGATTTCTTCACCATTTGATTTCTAGTTTACCATTTGTAAGAAGAGCTCTGACATAGGGGATTCAAGAGCCCTCCCAAGGAGGAAGAGGGGATCCATAATTCCTCCTTTATCTACGGTTTTTTCCCACTAATATACTTCTCCATTGGTGGCATGAATATTGGTCATTTGTTTGATTAATTTTGGTTCTAATTTCTTCATGCATTTTAGTTTTATTTCCTTAGTTATTTCTTTAGTTGTTATTAGCTTAGTTGTTTTTTTATTTCATTTGATTGAATCATTTGATTCATACACTAACCTTTGTCCTTTATAGTAGGCCCAACTAGACTTGGAAGTGCCCTTCTTTTTCTCATTCAAGTGATGAAAACAACACAACAAATTGGAGACCATACTAGAGATAAGGTATCAATTTCGTCCCTATTTGGGTTGTTTGAGCATTTGGTTTTGACTCATTTTCTCTGTAGCGATCATACCAGGCGTAACCCGACCTGCAAAGAGATTAGTTTGGAGTTTGAAGAGGATAATTTCACTTACAATTCCCACCACCACCCTGACGCGTATCAGAACGAGCACAGGGATTTCGGCCCATAGACGCGCATTCTGAGCATTGTGTGCCCACATTGCTTTTGTTCTCTTCACATTCTACACACAATGTGCCCAAAGGTCCTCATTTATCTGTGCATTGTACGCCCACTGCGCCTCTATCTGAACTTGAACCCGCACATCTATCCAGAGTATTGAAATTGTAAGAGGTTTTTGTGATTTTTGAAGGCCCCTAGCCTTCAAAATCTTTCTTTTTTGCAATTTGTAAATGCACCACACTTAGATCCTCTGTCCACGTGAAGGATTAGTCAAAACATAGGCACTTATGGGGTTAAAAAGAACCATATTTCTCCTCTTTTTCTTTGATTTTCCACATGGATGGATTTTTTTATTGTAAAAGTTAGGTTGAGATACTTTACTATCACATATATAAACACTTGCATTGGGACTAGAAATCAAATTTCAATCATTGAGTATTCTCTTCTCTCGCACAATAGAGTGATCTTGAGAATCAAAAAAAAATGATTGAGGGAAGATTTCATCTCCCTTAAAACAAAATCTCTAGGAGAGGACAAAGCCCCCCTAGGGCTCCTCTTAGTTTCTTTTTCAAAACATATTAAATATGCAAGGGCCCATACATGTCCATGTGTTGAAAAGTTAGGATATATTTTGAAGCTACTTTCTTACTTTACAACACTAGGGAAGTTTAAATATTGTTGTAACGGGCCCATACATGCCCACGTGCTTGCAATCTAGGATAGTTTTTTGAAGATTTATTAGACTAAATCTAATTAGCGAGTTTAAAGGATTGGTAAGGACCCACATGTCCACATGCTAGTTCTTTTAGGGACTTTAAAATTCTGCAAGGTTGTACCAATGAAATCTAGTAAGATAGGTAATCAAGATTTGTAAGGACCAAAAGAATTCCACATGTTGCAAGGTGACGCCTAAATTATTAAAAAATTGGCACATTTTATCACTTTATCACACACAAAGTCACTCCTCACTCATATAATTTCATCTCGAATTGTGGAGGTTGAAGTAGGTCTCCTCCAAAAGGATTCTGAAACATCCCACTATTTTCTGAAGAAGTTATCCACACCCACTTAATTCAAACAAGATTGGTTCCCACCCCCAATCTCTCAACCAACCACATCTAAAACATTTCTAAACAACTCACTAAGTTTTCCTCCATAGGAGCTGCCAAAAGAAATCTTTTAGTCTAGGTAGGATGTCGGGGGTAGGCATCCAAATAACCTCTCGTTATATGGTCCTCACATCTTCAAACATTAGAGGTTGACAATTAGGGAACTTTAAAATCCTCCTAGTCAAGTTTTCCTAACACCATAAGGAAGGGAGATACCTGTGAAGGGTCGAAGGCCGAGGTCTGGTTGTTCTATGCATCCCCCCTTGAGGCACCCACCTCTTGGAAGGGATCCATCCCGTGACCAATTTATGAGGCCGAAAATCTGAATGTTTCACTTTGACCAAGGTACCTAGTGACCAAATTTTAGGACATCTACCCAGGTGGAAATTGTGGGTTGCAATTGCACCTTGATTAGATTTTGTGCGGATATTGGAAAATATCACCAGCCCTTTCGGGATATGCACCCTCTACCGCCCATTATAACTGATTGTTTCATCCTTCACTAGTTCCACTTTCGGTGGATTCAGACCCCACTATTGACTTCTATTGGAAGGTCCATTTCTATTTGAGAGGAAGGATGTTACATATTTTTAAGACATGAGCATTTGTTTTCTTTTTTCTCCCATGCTGACAAAATCCACCTACCCACTTGTATGATTATTGTCAATTGATTTATGTATGATTCTCTTTTGATTACATGTGATTTTGAGATATATTGTGAAGGTCCATATTATACAAGTCTTCTGTTCACTTACTTATCTCATCACCATTTTTGCACACATTCCACTTTGCTAGTCGGACATCATAGGGGACCCACAAAATTCCCTTCGTTCCAGACTCTTGCAAAATATCCTTCCTATCCTAGGAGGATTTCCTAGTTTCACCAACTCATCGGCTCAACCATCTCAAACCCCTGTGAGTGATACCATTTTGGGATCATCTTTACTTTGGTCCACTTCCCAAGGTCATCCATCCACTAGCTCTCCTTCACAAGGAGGCGAAGGGTACCCTTATTCCCAATGGAGAAATACACCCCCACCAAACCCCTCTCACGGGTCAGGTCCACTACCTTCTCATACCATGGCTCAAACTAATCCTCCACCACCACTCCACATGACATATATGGCATCCCTCAACATTCTTGATTTGATTAAAATCATGAATGACCCTATATTGCACGACCCCACGTGGCCCAATATATCTAGGAAACTACCTTCAGACATTCCCAAGTTTGAAGGAAAACCGGGTGAAGATCCCACCAATCATATCATGACTTTCCACTTATGGTGATATTCAAACAACATCATGGACGACTCAGTTTGATTAAGGTTATTTCAGTGAACACTCATAGGTCCATCAGCCAAATGGTATGTGGACGAAAAATTAGGGTCCCACATGACTTTTGAATCATTGGCCAAAATACTTTTGACCTTCGTTCAATTACCAGTTTTTCATGACAATGGTCTAGAACTTCTCTCTGAATGTAAACAATCCTCAACCACACACATCGCTGACCACATTCACGAATGGCGTTGGTGACAGAGTTTATGCAAAGAAGAAACCACCAAATAACAATGTCTCGATTGGTTTCTCCGATCACTCGTCTTCATCCTTGCCAAAGATGTGGCCTCTACCTTCCCCCAAACTAAATAAAAATCCATCGGCAAGGCTCAATAGTACGACCTCATTTATGCTCAGTAAGAATACTTGTACATAGTATTACCTAATGCCCCGATACCTGTACCATTTGGCTAGGACAAACCTAGAATGTCTCATTCAGCAGATGGATTGATTCATACCACTACACACCACAATCTGTACATACAACCAACACCCATGTATGGTACACCCCAATATCCACCTATATATGGAGGAACCCCTTATTACCCTCCTCCCCCATATCAATATCCATACCCTATGGCTCTCCCTCCTCCCATGGGTGGACCTCTACTGACAACCATGATGCGCCTGGATTTTCAACAAAGTTCTGGTACCCCCTCTACCTTATCTTACACTCTGGGAACTAGTGAAATCTCTATGCCTTCCTATGAACCCTGCGGATCGTTGCCACAAAATAATTCGTACTTTCCATTTTTTGGTCCTTCAAAGCCAATTTATCCTCCATAAGGACAACCACGCATTGGGGTTAACTTTATTCAACCCTCTCCCATTCATCAATTTCAAAATTTTGAACAAATGAATATGGAAAATCTGGCCCATCAACTGAATAACGCCAAAAATAAAGGGAAAAAACAAAACAATAATAACCCAGGACCAGGGGGAAATAACCCCCAACAAAACCAACCTGCTGGGGGGAATCAGAACCAGGGTAACCAGAACCCCCAATGGGACAATAACAAAAAACACCAAGGGAGGAACAAAAACAAAAATATCTAGACGAACTTCACTTGTGCCCTTTGCAATGAGCATGGTCATTATACTCACCATTTCCCTCAAATTTTTGACTTCAAACAGATGAAATATTCCATGAATTCACCACGTCCTCCAGCACCACCTACCCCTCAGTAGGACCCACAATAGTATTTGCAACAAACACCCTCGGTTGTATTGAAAAACCCTATTCCACACCGACGTGTGATGAATACCCAGCAGGAGATGCATCCTGCCCCACCATAATTGGGCCAGTATCAACTCCCTGTAAATCCGGCGGATTGCAATATCCTCCTCACTAGAGAAGAAGAAAATCTTTTGCAAATGCACAGTTGTCAATAAAGTGCACCCCCTGAATCTACTCCCACCACTTCGGAAGAAGCTCCAGCTACATACGGACAACTTTTGATGATTCCACACCCTAACAATGAACCCCCCATTCATATTCCTCACATCCCATTACTATGGAATGTCAACAACCCTTAGGCTAGGGCGACACACAATTACAGTCTGGTCGATGAATTTGCACAATATCCTACAACCATGTCAGTATTGGAGGTCCTCCAAACATGTCCCACCCAATGGAAATCATTTTTTTTGCCTTGGGGGTAGTCGACCTTGTTGATACTACACTCATCACATTTGATCTAGATTGTTGGGAACCTCATCTCCATGCTTTGGTAGCTTTCCAGATACTAGTCAAGATACAGAATATCACGGTTCATCGATATATCATTGATGAAGGTACATCCACATGCATCATGTCCAAAAATATATGGTAGAAACTTGGCTCCCCTGAGCTAATACCATCCACCATCACTTTGAGAGCTTATGACGGATAACCATCCTCTCCTGAAGGGATCTTTCAAAATGTCCCCATTGAAATCGATGGAAAAACCATCCTTATCGACATTGAGGCTATCGATGGTCGGCTCTATTACAACGTCGTGTTTGGACATAGCTACACGTACACTATGAAGGATGTGGCCTCTTTTGTGTTCTGAATGATGATGTTCCCCCATAATGGGAAGATAATCACCATCGACCAAGTCTCACATTACAAACCTAACCACTCCTCCAACATCGATAACATCTTACCTCTTGTCCTCACCAGTTCTGATGCATATCCACTCATAGATATGGGCCCCGAAATTTTCAAAGATCCATATTTGTTGGGGGCATACCATGGAGCACCATCACTCACAAACCCCTCATCCCAAGTGTGTATCATATATTCCAATGGAAATAAAACTATAGATACCATTCCTCCCACCGAGGCTTCTCCACTCCCAGACGTCCCTCTCTTGGAATAAATCTTTCCTCGGGAATCCCCTACGAATCCTACGACACCACTTATCCCCGATTTCACCCTCCCTCAAGGTCAAATCCCGATTTGGGAGACAGTCTCTCAAGCCATTTCTCAAGTCCCCTTTTTCTACCCCCCACCAGGCGTACAATATTTCCAGGTAGTTGCAATGCTTACCCTTCCCAACATGGTTCTCTCCATTTCAGTATGGTATCTAAATCCACCCATGATGGTTCCTCAACCATCCCTCCCTCCCCAAATAGATCGAATCCTGATGAAGATTCTAGTACTAACTCTGATGGTACCACCCTCACCCTAACTCACCAGCACCACCACTACAACTGGGGGTAGACAGAAGAAGAAATAACCCACTACTCCACTTCCTCCTTGAGTTCAACCTCCTTGTGCACTATGCGAGAAAGAAGGACAGCCCATAAACATATGTCCCTCTCTCCTCAAGTTACACAATTTGATAAAACTCCATCAAGCAACCACATCACTCATCATTTCACCAAGCACACCTAGTACTATCACCGCATCCCCTACTACTGGAAGCAAAGGGGTACAAACCAAATTTGCATGTGCCATCTATTCAGAGTATGGCCACTACACTCACCATTTCCCCGTGCTACCTCATTTTCGATAAACGCTAACGGTCGTATGCCAAAGCTTTCATAAATATCCCTCTCCACCCATGTCATTGAGTACTCACATCGCTAACATATATTATGTCACAACCTCATTCAATGAATGGATGAGGTTCCCTTGCTCTCTTTGTGAATCACTTGATCATTTCACATACCAGTGTCCTACGATCATTGAATATAGGCATCATCAAATGGCCCTTATTCAAAATCCTCCAAACACCTCACTTCCTATGACGCAAGTGATTCTCCCTATTCCTTTTCCAAATAATGTTCATATCACCTCCCNCATGGATAGATTGTCTGAGGATTTAACCCCAAAGCCTCCCAACTCTTTGGTTCATTTCCCTTAGGAAATATTACCCCCACCCACAATTCACAACCCACAATGTATGAACATCTTGTTTATGTCAATCACGTCATTGCACCATCATTTTGATGCCCCCTCTATGTCTTCACCACCTGAAGACAACCACACGGTAATAGTCACCAACGTTAATTCCCAGAATCCCCTATATTCTTGCATTATCCATTGCGACAAAGATATCCTAAAGCAACTAACAAACCCCAATTTCCCATGGAATGCGCTCCATCACAGAGCACTTTTTCTCTCATAGGAAGCCTTTGAACCTCCTAACCAAAGCTCCATATGTTCAATCGAAACCAAGGATTTTATCCTGTCAGGGCACATAGATTGGTTCAATAACCCTTCCCTTCTTGATGATTTTGAAGAAGGCAACATGGCCAACATTTCACCCACTATAAAAATTGACATTTCCATCAAACTAGGAATCATAAAATAAATCACCATTGGCGATGCATGCTCCCCTGAAGAACTCACATATTACAAAGCTCTCTTTTAGGAATACTTGGATATTTTCGCCTGGTCATATACATAGATTCTCAGCCTCAATCCTTCTATCGTTGAACATCTCTTCGACACATGGCCAGATATCACCCCTATAAGTCAAAATCAATGCCCACTACACCCATTCAAAGCAGCGGCTATCAAAGCCAAGATTGACAAACTACGCACTGCAGGGTTCATATACCCCATCAAATACATGTCATGGGTCTCCAAACCTATCCCCGTTTACAAAAAACAGGGAACTATTCATGTCTGCACCGGTTTTCACGATCTCAACCATGCTTGTCCCAAATACAACTTTTCCACACCTTTCATTAACCAAATTATCGATGACTTTGCAGGCCACAAAGCTCTATCCTTCATGAATGGTTTCTCTGGCTACAATCAAATCCAAATCCATCCAACAAATCAATACAAGAACGCATTACCACCCCATGGGGAACTTTTGCTTATCGTTTCATGCCTTTTGTACTTAAGAATGTAGGTGCTACATTCCAATGGGCTATGACTTACATTTTTCATGATCTCACTCACATCATTCTTTCTTACTTGGACAACCTCACCGCTCACTCCAAGAAATGAACTCAATATCTAGATGACTTACAACTCTTATTTCAAAGATGTCGACAGTACAATATACGCCTAAACCCTCTCAAGTGTGTATTTTCCATCACTGTTGTATGCCTCCTTGGGTTCATCGTCTCCCAACATGGCATCAAAGTTGACCCCCTCAATGTCCAAGCTGTCACAAAAATTCTACCACCTAGGAATTTGTGTCAATTATAGGATCTCAGAGCATCCACTTTCAGATCCGTCTTCATCCACGAGATCATGATCCCGGCACCTACATAGTCACATTCTTAGGGTCACCATCCATCCTCAGTATCATGTCTAGGTATGCATATGTTTAAAATTATCAAATAGTTGTTATACATTCTTTATCTTAAGATAGTGTTCACATTGGGTATTCAGTTTTAATGTGTGCAGGTACTTGGTCCTCACAAACTAGTGCAACCCCTTTAGGTATATGATCAAGGTTGGAATGTAATCATTCCCTCTGAATATCAATTGCATCTCCCAGTCACACCCTATGACATTTTCCTGTAGGATCCTCACATCCGGCTCTGCAGTACTATCACCTCTACTGCATTTTGGTACTATCATCTAGTATCAATCTTCCCCACATGAGTTGTCTCATTTATCATCCCCCTTGACACTTTGACACTCATTCTTTTTTCACCCACTAGGGATGGGAGTCCTGATAGTCTTATACATTTATGAGCATCATCCACATACTTTTTCTCGTCATTTTTCTATCTTTCCCACTGGACTCCCAAGTTATTTCATCATGGTTCTAGTTTGACTACGCCTCTACAGTATCATTAACCCTCCATTTCATCCACAATCAGTTTTCCCATCTGTGAATTGTCCTCCATTCATCTACCTCATATATAAACCCACCCATGGTGCCCCCAACCTCCACCAATTATCTATGCAACTTGAGCCCTCACAGGACAAGCCATCTTCCACTGGGGCACCCGTTTCTGTATATGTACACTCATCCCAAATTATTCTTTATTCATTTGGAAATTGTACAAAATCCTTTTTTCCATCATTTACTTATCCTTTTGTTGTCTCCCCTAAGTGCCCTTCTTTTATGGAAAAGCAACCCATGTAACCCTTGCTTGGGGCATTCACTATACTCTCCTCATGATCGACATCGTCCATAAATCCCGAGTATCCCATAGTCCATGTACCCCTGATCTCTGAGATTGTCCACATTGTCACACCTCTGGCACAAGTTAACCCACATCTAGTCTTCCCCCTGACTCTAGATACAGTTTCACGGCTCTTGCCAATCATCCTTCACACATATCCCCAACCAAGGGTCATCTTGAGTCTCACCGCATCTTCATTTCATACATGTTCCTTATCATTTCTTAATCTTATCCAGTAGATTTCATGAATCCCTTTTTATTCTCGGAGTCACACCTCCCTTTTTATTGACATCAACAAAGTTTCTAGAAGGGTGATAGTATCTTTACTCTCATTCCCTTTACAATGAGGTTTTTCAGACGGCACAAAGAGAACCATAATTTCACTCTATTTTCATTGACCCCCATAGCATTTGACTTCAACATAATCTCATGTTATGGTGGGTCTTACTATGTGACTATTCTAGTTGTTTTATACTAGCCAAAGACCTCTAAATTCGCTAGGCCATCAATTACTACGAGTCATCGACACTTATTACCGACATCCTTGCCTCTTTTTAGAGTATGTTCACCATCGGAATTGTCATCTTCCATTATCAAACCTCCCCAGAGGGCATTGCAGTTATCTACGCCATCATACAACTATAGTTATTGTATTCCATTTTTTAATTACATGACACGAGCATGGGGCATGCCCGCCTCATTTGTATACAGTTTTTATTTTTTCACTACCTAGAGAAATATTTGGGTCTCACAGGTTCCCCTTTCCCACCAATAGATCACTCTTGTAGTTCCTATCAACACTCTTCCTTACAATGGTACTCTCAGTAGAAGAAAAATTGATTTATTTCGGCCATACGTATGCTCCTAACCTCACACATCAGGGGGCATCTGTTATCATTGAAATATCATCCACAAATGGTTACACAAATACAACATCTCCAAACACCTATTAGTTCACCTGCAGCCCCAAAAATTCATTTCCAAAAGGCACAAACTACACAACTGGTCAAAAAATTGACATGCGTTGAAACACTAAAGGAAGCGCACGCATGTGCTCAGGTAAAAAAATCCAAAAAAGCGCACATGCGCCCAATGCGCAATTGTGTATGAGAAAATCCACGCACACCTATGAATGATGCATTTATGGTTCTTGGCGGCCCCTCACCAGCTTTTGGACCAGATTCTAACTTGATTTTACCATCAAATCCGAGATGAATCTGAATGGGGGGTTGGTCAAATACCTAAGGGTGCCCTAAAGGGCCCTTTGTTCACACTAAAGACCGGTTGGATATTGCCTCAAAGACTTGCTATAAAAAGAGGCCATGGGTGCACTATCAATTGAAGAATCTAATTGTATTGTTATGTTGCCTCTATTCTAGTACAATAAACCTCTTTTCTTCTTGGAGCATGCTATCATCATCTCATTAAGCTATTCACCTCACCTCTTGAGGGAATAAGATTGGATTTCTTCACCATTTTCTTTCTAGTTTACCATTTGTAAGAAGAGATCTCACATAGGGGATTCAAGAGCCCTCCCAAAGAGGAAGAGGGGATCCACAAGTCCTCCTTTCTCTATGGTGTTTTCCAACTAATATACTTCTCCATTGGTGGCTTGAATATTGATCATTTGTTTGATAAATTTTGGTTCTAATTTCCTCATGCATTTTAGTTTTATTTCTTTAGTTATTTCTTTAGTTGTTGTTAGATTAGTTGTTTGTCTATTTCATGTGATTGAATCATTTGATTCATACACTAACCGATATCCTATCTAACAGGCCCAACTACACCTGCAAGTGCCCTTCTTTTGCTCATTCGAGTGACAAAAAGGACACAACACCTTACAATTTTGAAAAACTGGACTTATGCACGGTGTTGTCACAAGAGTTGGTTCTAGGCTGTAATAGAGCCAATCCTTAGCACATTTTAAATGAAAAAATAAGTTATCACTCAAAACTTGATTTGGGTTGCATGTAGGTAAATCCTGAGATAACCACGAACCACTTTTGATTAGAAGCTGCCCCTTCCAACCCGAGACATATCTCTCGAATATATTTCATGATAGGATATCGAATAAGCTTAACAATGGGAAAATCTGTGGGTGACAGAAAGTTTTGAGGTTTTTAGGTTTGATGGGTTGGACCAGGAGGTAGTCCATTGGGCATGGAGTCAAATGATCAAACAAATATAAAGAGTGTTTCGTCAATGGAAATCCATGGAGCAGAGGCGAGATAGAAGATGATTACAAAGAGAAGGATTTATAAACGTATGGCTGCAGAATAAAGAGAAAACATATCAATACACAAAGATCACTTAGCGATGAGTGAATTCCAAGCACAAATCAGTGGAAAGATATGGTTGGGACAGAGCATCTAGCAAAGGCCGAATTCTTAACCTTGATTTCTGCAAGAAACAACCTATAACCATTCTGCAATAGAGAATCTAACAGAGGATGAATTCTATTACAAAACAGTTACAAATCGAGAATAAAATATAGATGGAGTGATATTGAAACTAAGAAAATGGACAAACTCTGCAAGAAACATCACAAGAATCTCTGATATGGATAAAACATGCTTCTGCAATCTTATATTAAACTAAAAATGAAAGATACAGCCCAGGAGTACTACTCTTGTGTCTCTTTCCTCCCCTTATCCAATGTTACAAATATGCCTCATATAGGTCTTGAGGTTGAAAATCCTCCCAAAACAATCAGTTACAATCAATTCTTGAAACTAACGGCCATAGAAGATGGGCCAAACTATTGAGAAATGAGGTTGTGGTTATGGTTCTATATCGCTCAAATCGTGACAGATGTGAATAAACTGAAAGAGGATTTTGTGCCTCTATTTTTTTTCAGCAAACACCTCTCTCTGTTCCCTGAGATCAATTTTCATTTGCCTCATATCTGCATTTTACAAACATGTGTCAAAACAAGAAAATATGAGATCTGAAAGATTAGGGCTCGGAGATGGATTTGATTATCCCAATATGTGAGACATATAGGAAAACTACGGGAGAATTTTTATCTTCTATGTGTTAGGAAAAAAAACCTTTGACTGTTTCTCAAAATGATCCTCAAGTCGCTCAGAATCATCATTTGAAAATGATGACTCAGCACAGTAAAAAATGCCACATTTCTGAAAACAAACCTCATCTTGCGGGGGGACTTTTACTTTCTTCCCAATCTCCAAATTATTTTCTAAAGACACCAATGGAAATCTTAGGATCTATAGATGTCGATCGACTATTCGAACGCAGAAAATGGCCTCCCCAAGGCTGAGAAAAATGGTAGTTTTTCCCAAGGCCATTTTTTGCATATGACTGGAGTCTCGATTTCGGGTTTTCGGGTTTCGGGGTTTTGGGTATCATGTCTTCAAGAGTTATGACATGAAAGGAATCCTGAATCAAGAAATCATGATGGTATTAATTAGGTGATAATAATTTGTCTTAATCTCTTAATTAATCACGATTAGCAATTAATCTTTAACCTTTCGTGGATTTAAGTGTCAGGACTTCGATAATACTTGACGTGAGAAATCCTGAATCACGAAATTGTGATGGGATTGATTAACAGTTAAAACACTTTTATCTTTGTGATTAAGCACGATTAAAACAAAGTCTTTCGGGGTTTCATAAATCACAAACTTGAAACTTAAAGCACGAAGGCAGCTCGAGTCACGAAATCACGATGAGACTTGTCAACATTAATCTTTCTTATTCTTTAACTAACCCGACTTATCCTTTAATACTTTAGTGAATTCAGGGATCGAGGTTGTAGTTATTAAAATATCTACATCATCCAAATCCCCAAAGGCCCAAAACCCTAGACTCGTGAGATTTTTTTCCATGTAGCTTAATGCTCGGTGTATGTGGTCGTTCAACTACCAATGCTTCCATTCATTTTTCTTGTGACTCAACGATCGAACAAATGGTACATTTATTTAATTTTCACATGAACCCTATCTTTGGATTTTTCATGAGTTGGCTTGTGACTGTTGTATTGTTGTAGCATTTGGAGTTGATTTCGGTGTTATTTTACTGAAGATGATAGGTAGAGAACATTCATTGATGCGCGTGACAGACGAATGGTCGTTTTCTCACATCTACACTTTCAATAGTTAAAGACTATAATTTTTTTCTCTCCTAGGTTACTGAAAGCCAAAATTTCAATATTTGTTACAACAGAGGCTCCATCTAGGGATGGTGCTTTCCTCCAAAGCACCAAGAACAGTAGACCATGTTCCTTTATCCATTGGGAAACCTAAAATCATCCTTATCAAACTCTGAACTTTGTCGCTTTACTTGCACCTTTCCGAAACAAAACATTGCTTATGCATTCATTGGGATATGGAGTCGTAATTCTTTAAAACAAAACCATAGTAGATTCCAAACTAAACCGGAAACATACTGAAAACCACTGTTGTACTCTAGTGCTCAAATTCAAGATTATTTATATACATCACCTACTCTAACTGATATCACTGCTTTGTATCAATTATAGGAAAACTTCCAAATCAACCAAGCGAGTATCTGACTAACTAACTTAATTATACTTCCATCTTTGAGAAAAAAAATGACAGGAGCAGCTGCAAATTTTAAAACATGCCATGGGAGGAGGTACTTACAGTTTTGAAATTCAAACTTCAAGAAGTTAGAAACAAAAAATTCATTGCCCCATATTGACTCCATATAAACTGCTACTGGATCGTAAAAGTCACATAGAAATACTTCATTTTGATGTTGTTCCAACTGACTGAAATGTTGTTGTTGGCGGCCTTTACTGATCTGAATGTTAAATGTGGGCTGCTTAATATTTGTTGGGGAAACATGTATGATCAACTATTGATATGAATCTGTCTTCTCTCCTCATCAGCAACCTTTACATCAAAATCTAAATCATTCTCGAACACAAAACATTTTTCAGGATTGTTAAACACAACAACCACCTCTTTTTCATGAAACAAAACATAGTCTACAAGATATTCAAAACTATGTGGATGCAGTAGATATGTGTAAGCAGGAGTTACAATGTGATTGTTTAGGAGAAAATCTATCTCTTCTTCTATTAAAGGAGGAGGTGATCTGTGTAATATCTGGATCAAGCAACTATTGTTTTCTTTCTCTTCTGCAGGTTGACCATGATGTTGAATATCTTGCTCTTGAATGTGATCACAAGAGCTATAATATCCTACTTCTTTATAACCAACTCTTCTTCATATTGATTATCTTCATCGACTTGAGAAATTTTTTATATTCCTTCTTCCTATTCAATAAGATGTGTTTGATCTATTTCTCTTATGAATTTTATGTTACAACAATCTTCAAAAAGTATTTCAGCTGAATAGATTCTTTTACAATGCTGATGAAAAAGTATGTGAAAATATTTCAATGAAGGAATAATGGAATTAGGTAAAGATTTATACCAGAGTCTATCATTTCTTTCCAACGAAAACATAAACAATTTCATGAGGACATATTCATAATGTATATTTAATTCATCCATGAGCTTGTGGAATACAAACAAGTGTTGAGTGGGATTGTCGCCTGCATATTCTCGAAATTTAGGAAGGACATCTTCCCAAACTTTAATGTTTGGAACAGTGTTTGGAAAACCATAAACATTTGTAAAATCTAGAGGAGAAAACCTTGCAGCAATCCAAGCAATGAACGAATTCGACATTTTGAGACCAATGGAGTCGCCAGTAAATCATGTAGAGTCTTTGAACCAAGGATTCGCCAGGTGAATGATCACAACCAATTGAATTCCTATCCCTTGTTCACCATCAAGGAATAGATCTAAACTTTTTGTCATATCCCAAGGAAGATAGCTTCGTTCCTCCATCCCCAGCAATGGTGCTAGAAAATTTTGTCACCAGAGTTGGTTCTAGGCTATAATAGAGACAAGCCTTAGCACATTTTAAAATTAAAAAATAAGTTATCACTCAGAACCTGATTTGGGTTGTGTGCAGGTAAATTTCGAGATAACCACGAACCAATTTTGATTAGAAGATGCCCCTTCCAACCCGAGATGGATCTCTAGAATATATCTCACGATAGGATATCCAATAAGCTTAACAACAGGAAGATTTGTGGGTAACAGAAAGTTTTGAGGTTTTTAGGGTTGATGGGTTGGACCAGGAGGTAGTCCATTGGGCATGGAGTCAAATGATCAAGCAAATAGAAAGAGTGTTTCGGCAATGCAAATCCATGGAGAAGAGGTGAGATAGAAGCTGATTATAAAGAGAAGGATTTATAAAAGTATGGCAACAGAATAAAGAGAAAGCATATCAATACATAAGGAGCACTTAGTGATGAGTGAATTCCAAGCACAAATTAGTGGAAAGAAATGGTTGGGACAGAGCATCTAGCAAAGGATGAATTTTGAACCTTGATCTCTGCAAGAAACAACCTATAATCATTCTGCAACAGAGAATCTAACAAAGGATGAATTCTATTACAAAACAGTTACAAATCGAGAAGAAAAGATAGATGGAGTGATATTGAAACTAAGAAAATGGACAAACTCTGCAAGCAACATCACAAGAATCTCTGATATGGATAAAATATGCTTCTGCAATCTTATTTTAAACCGAAAATGAAATCTAAAGCCCAAGAGTAATACTCCTTTGTGTCTTTCCCCCCCTTATCCAATTTTATAAATATGCCTCATATAGGTCTTGAGGTCAAAAATCCTCCCAAAACAATCAGTTACAATCAATTCTTGAAACTAACGGCCATAGAAAATGGGCCAAACTGCTGAGAAATGAGGTTTCGGTTATGGTTATGTATCTCTCTAATCGTGATATATGGGCATAAAATGAAATATCCTTTTTTTCCTCTGTTTTTTCTAAGAAAAAACCTCTCTCAGTTCCCTAAGATCCATTTTTATTTGCCTCATATCTGCATTTTACAAACATGTGTCAAAACTGGAAAATATGAGATCCAAAAATTAGGGCTCGGAGATGGATTTGATTCTCCAAATATGTGACACCTGTAGGAAAAATTAGAGAGGCTTTTGATATTCGATGTGTTAGGCACAAAAAACTCCGACCATTTCTCAAAATGATCCTCCAGTCGCTCAAAATCATCATTTGAAAATGATGAGTCAGCACAGTAAAAAATGCCACATTTCTGAAAATGAACCTCATCTTGCAGGGGACTTTTGACTACCTTCCCAAGCTCCAAATGAAATTCAGAAGACACCACTGGAAATATTAGGATCTGTATATGTCTATCGGCTATTCGAACATGGAAAATGTCCTCCCCAAGGCTAAGAAAAATGGTTTTTTCCCAAGGACATTTTTTGCAAATCACTGGAGTCTTGATTTCGGCTTTTCGGGTTATGGGGTTTTGGGTATCATGTCTTCAAGAGTTATGACATGCAAGGAATCCCAAATCGCAAAATCACGATGGGATTAATTAGGTGATAATAATTTGTCTTAATCTCTTAATTAATCATGATTAGCAATTAATCTTTAACCTTTCGTGCATTTCAGTGTCGGGACTTCGATAATACTTGACGCGAGAAATCCCGAATCATGAAATTGTGATGGGATTGATTAACAGTTAAAACAATTTTATCTTTTTGATTAAGCACTATTAAAACACAGGCTTTCGGGGTTTCAGAAATCGAAAACTTGAAACTTAAAGAATGAAGGTAGCTCGAGCCATGAAATCACGATGAGACTTGTCAACATTAATCTTTCTTATTCTTTAATTAACCTAGCTTATCCTTTAATACTTTAGTGAATTTAGGGATCGGGGTTGTAGTTATTAAAATATCTACGTCGACCAAATCCCCAATGGCCAAAAACCTTGGACTCGTGAGATTTTTCTCCACGTGGCTTAATGCTCGGTGTATGTGGTCATTCAACGGCCAATGCTTCCATTCATTTTCCTTGCGACTCAACGCTCGAAAATATGGTACATTTCTTTGACTTTCACATGAACCCTGTCTTTGGATTTTTCATGAGTTGGCTTGTGACTGTTGTACTGCTGTGGCATTTGGAGATGATTTCTGCGTTATTTGACTGAAGATGACAGGTAGAGAACATTCAGTGATGTCTGTGATAGACGAATGATCATTTTCTCACATCTACACTTTCGGTAGTTAAAGACTATAAATGTTTTCTCTCCTAAGTTACTGAAAGCCAAAATTTCAATATTTGTTACAACACGTGGGTTACAGTTATGACAGGCACATAGAGGGCGCACAATGCGTAGAGTAATGAATCGTGTGGCACACACAGTGCATGGAGTGCACATTTGTGGGCCAGAAAAGTCATGCACTTCATGTCATGCATCAGGGGAGAAATTTCCAAGTGAAATACTCTTCCCTCGGTTCTGAATTTTGACTTTGGTAGGTTGGGATAGGCTGTTTTTGTTACCTGCAAGATAAAACAATCAAAATGAAGTTCTCTCAAAGCCCAAATAGGGAGGAATTTTATATCGATCTCCAGTATGGTCTCCAATTTGTTGTGCTGGTTTTGTCACTTGGGTGAGAAAAACAACAACACTTGCATGTCTAGATGAGCCTGCTAGACAAGGCATAATTTTTTTAGTTGGTTAGATAATCCAAACACATGTAAAAACAAAGAAATAAACTAAAACAAGTAAGAAATAAATGCTATAAAGCTTTAAAAACTTAGAACCATGAAAATGAAACAAATTACCAACATAATGCTACCAATGGATCAATATATTAGTAGGGAAAACATCATAGAGAAAGTTTGGGACTTATGAGTCCCCTCTTCCTCCTTGGGAGGGCTCTTGAGTTCCCTATTTGAGACCTCTTCACTCTTTACAATAGAAGAAATGGCTAATGGTAAATAAAAAAAATTCCTATTCAATAAAGAGGTGAGTGGAATGTCCTATTGCAATGGTGCTTGAAGGATTCGAAGAGAAAATATGATTCTCAAGAAATAATTCTTGCAGCATAACAATACCTTGAATATCTTGGTTTCTTAGCACACCCATGGCTCTTATTCATAGCATTCATAAATGGAAAAATGTAATTGGTTCATAGTGTGAACAAGGGGCCTTTTAGGGCACCTTATAGTCCTTGACAAGATTCCCATCTAGATTTCTCTAAAATATGAGTGTCAAATCGTGTTGGGGGTTGGACCAGAAGTGGTTGAGGGGCCGACAAGATCCATAAATGTGTCATTCATAGAAGTGCACAACTTTTCTTGTACATAGTCGTGCATTTTGTGCATAATGCACACTGAGGCATGTGTTGGCCTGCGCACTCTATGCACTGTGCGTGCGCTCCCTTTGGTGATTCTACGCATTCTGATTTTTTACCCCAATTACATAGTTTTTTTCCCATTTTGATGAACTTTTAGTGTTGTAGGTGGACTAATTGTTGTTTGGAATTGATGTGTTTCTTCAATCATTTGCATGCAATGTTGCGGACGATTTTTCAGTGATAACAATGAGGGCCAAAAATATTAGTTCCAAGTCATCATTGTTAGCTCCCTGGATATCATCATTTCCCATCACATGGAAAATCTCCTCAAAAAGGGTCATTCTGGCATTATTGCACAACTCCATGCTATTCACACCACTAAGACACCCTCTGTGTTGCAAGACCTCCAATCCCTCCTCTCCAAACATCAAGTTGTTTTTTTCACTCCCCATGGACTTCCTCCATCATGTGGTGTTCATTATAATTTCATTCCCCTTGTCCCCGACATCCTTCCTCCCAATGTTCATCTCTATCGTCATCCCTTTTCCCATAAAAATGAAATTAAAAAAATTGTTCAAGAATTTCTCACTGCAGGTGTTATCCGTCCTAGTATGAGCCCCTACCCTTCTCCTCTAGTCATGGTCCTTATGAAATAAGGCTCTTAGTGCATGTGTCTTGACTTATGTGCCCTCAAAAAACTCACCATAAAAGACAAATTTCCCATTCCTGTCATTGATGACCACTTGGATGAATTTATTAGTGCCTATTTCTTTACTAAAATTGATCTTTCTTCTAGATACCACTAGATATATATATGAACGAGGAAAACATTCCTAAGACTAAATTTCAAACTCATGAGGGCCACTATGAGTTTTTGGTCATTCCCTTTGGCTTGTGTAATGCTCCCTCCACTTTCCAAATCCTCATGAATAATGTCTTTTGTCATTTTCTCTCTCATTTTGTCTTAATTTTCTTTGATTATATCCTCATCTACAGTAAAACCTGGACATCCTACCTTTCTCATGTGGATCGAGCTCTACATCTACTCTCTTAGCACTAGCTTTCCCTCAAACAATCCAATTGTTCTTTTGGTGCCTCAAAAGTCGAGTAATTGCGTCATATTGTTGGAAAGGTAGGTGTCAAAGTGGATCCTAAAATGATTGAAGCTATGCAAGATTGGCTTCACCCAAATACTATCAAAAGATTGCATGGATTTTTGGATTTAACATGATATTATCGCAATTTTGTTAAGAATTATGGAAAGATTGTGGCCCCTGTCACTGCTCTCCTTAAAAATAATTCTTTCACTTGAACTCCCACATCTGATCAAGATTTTAAAACCTTGAAGGTGTCCATGTGCACCACTCCAGTCCTGTCCCTTCTCGATTTCACAAAGACCCTTGTTCTAGAATGTGATGCTTCTAGGAGAGTAATTGGATCAATCCTTATGCAAGATGGTCGGCCTTTGGATTTTACTAAAAAAAAACTGTTAGAGCGACATTTGGGCCAATCAATATATAAAAAGGAAATGTTGTCTATTCTTCATGCAGTGGCTCTTTTCCACCATTATATATTGGGGCAACACTTCCAAATTAAGATAGATCATCAAAAATGGGTGACTAAGCTCTTTGGATATGATTATGACATAATTTACAAGAAAGTAAAAGACAATGTGGTTGTTGATGCACTTTCAATAAAATATGAAGATGAAGTTTTTCTTTCTTCCCTCTCCTTCATTGTACAAGATGGCTCCAAGTTGTTTGTCAGGAATGCCTACATGATCCCAAAATTTCGCATATGATCCAACAATTGCATGCCAATTCTCCATTTTCCCCAGGGTACTCTTGGTACAATGATGAGCTTCACTATAAAGGTCATTTTTATTTAAGTAAACAACCAAAAATTAAATCTAGGGTACTTTCTGAGCTTTATGCTACACCCACAGTTGGGCACTCAAGGTTTACCAAAATCTATGACTGGGTCAAACGTCTTTTTTTTTTTTTTCTAGGATGGTATGAAACAAGATGTTCACAATTTTTTGGCAGAATGTGATGTTTTTAAACAGTCAAAGCTCCTGGAAAAATACAATCACTTATGATTCCACTTGCTATTTGGAGGGATATCTCTATGGATTTTATTGTAGGCTTACCTAAATCAGGAAATAAATCAGTCATCCTAGTGGTCGTTGATTATCTTTCCAACTATGCTCAGTTCTGTGTTATTTAACACCCATTTACCACCTCCACTATGGCTCAAATTTTCATGCATCGGGTATTCAAGATTCATGGGATGCCTCATTTTATTGTTTCTGATCAAGACCCCACTATCACTAGTAATTTTTGGAAAGAATTGTTGAGGCTACAGGGAACCCAATTGCATCTCGGCACAACTTATCATCCCCATACTGATTGTCAAATTGAATTTGTCAACAAGTGTTTGAAAACATATTCGAAATGTTTTGCATCGTAAAAGAAACATCAGTGGGCTCAATGGTTACCACTAGTTGAATGGTAGTACAACGCTTCTTACCATATAGCTACCCACATGACTCATTTTGAAGCAATATATTGTTAATCCCTAGATAGTGGCACATTCCCCTTAATTGGGGCATATTACATTAGTAATTTTATTTTATTTATGCCGTCTTGGGTCCATTAGTTGTAATTGTACCTCCTAGTCTCCTATATATACCAAGGATACATTTTCATTTGGAATCATCTTGTATTTGGAAATTTATGTGGTGTATTATCAGGTTTCCCCCTAGAAGAGATTTTTATCTGAAATTCTATCTTTTTCAAGGTGTTGAGTACTTATTCTGAGGTTTTTCTATGCTATATTGATATTTGGTTCTTAACATTTGGTATCATAGCTCAAGGTCTTGGGGTTCTGTTGCTACATCTGAGATACCTTGGCATTTTTTCTATAATTTTTTTCTACAAAATTTATGAAGGAACCCCTTGGAGGATATTTAGTAGATGGATCAAGGTATGTTGGGTTCAAATATCATCTCCTGAGGCCTTATAATTTTGTAGATACAGCCTATGTAAAATAGGTTTCTGGAATCATCCTGAATTTAGTCATCGCGGAATTTTCTCTATGAAATGTTTTCTATAACTTTTCAAACTCTAAAATCTGGAGGATATTCACAAAAATTATTAAGATATCTGTGATAAAAAATTCATCTTCTAGGTCATCTTACATTTATATATACACCCTGTGGAATATAGGGAAGTTGACTAGTCCTATTGACTAGTCTCAAGAAGGTGTTCCAGGTAAAACAATCATAAATTCTTCCTAAAATATCCAAATTGAGTGAGACTAGTTGCATTGGATAGTGTACCATCTTTAGTATTTCTAGTACAATTTTCAGAATTGTGTATCAATTATTTTGTGTGGGGCACTCTATACAAATGAGATCTCTAGGAAAGGCCAAAAATCAACAAGTTGTGGGGAACATACCATAAATTCTACTTGGCATATCCAATTTCGATTAGACCTATGGAATTGTAAAGAAGAAATATCAGATAACTACAAAAACGAAATTTCCATAACCAAAAGGGACGAAATTTTGGATATACAACAAAAGAAAGATTGTCTAGTAGAACCACCTCAAAATCAAGTTTTAAAGTGATACTTGACCAACATGCCACCAAAAAGGGGAACTTCTACACCAAATAATCCTCCAGACAGTCCTACTTGGACTCGTGATGAAGCTGAAGAAATGTGTAGGGACATAAATGATTTACAAAAGAAGACAGTAACAAAAGATGAACTACAAGGCATGATGGATTCAACTGAAGCCAATTTGGAGGCAATAATGGATACTAAGATGGATGGTTTAAAAAGGGAGATCATGGAAGGATTGAAAAATTTCCCAATAGAGAGGACACCAGAAAGTGAAAATGTATCCCATGAAATTCATGATGAGGACACAAGGAAGATGAATCAAGAATGGAGAAACTCTAACCTTGGGTTGAATACCAACCACTTTCCTAAGATCGATATGAGGAATTTTGATGGAAAGGACCCAATCACATGGATACTTAAGATGGAGAAATTCTTTGATCTACATAATCTGCCACATACACAAAAGGTACGAAATCATTATTTATATTTATAACCCAATCAATTTGTTTGGTATCGATGGATTTGTTCTTGCAAATCACTCATCACTTGGACAATTTTCACAGAAGAAATCATAGCACACTATGAGGATACCAGGAGCAATACCTTCTTTAGAAAATTGATAAATCTAAAGCAAAAGCGTTCAGTTACAGAGAACATTGAGAACTTCAAAAGATTGAATATAAAGGTAACAGATATTCCAGATGAGCACTTTTTGATGTATTTATATGAACTTTAAGCGATAAAATTCAACATGGGGTTCGCCTTTGGGAACGCAAATCATTGGAGAATGCATTTAGGGTGGCAATAAATGTTGAAAGTAAAAACATGGCTATGGATACTAGAAGGACCACTCCTAACATCTATCGAGAGAATAATGTTATCTCTTCTAAAACACCTCAACCTACAAGGTTTACACCTCAACAATTGGAGGAAAAAAAGGAAGAAGTTTTATGCTTTAATTGTGACAACAAGTATAGTAAGGGACATAGGTGTGGTGAGAAGAAATTATTCTACATAGATTGTGAAGTGGAAGAATAACAAGAACCATCTCAAGATGAAAACGTAGAAGTGATTTCTTCTGAAGAGTTGACTCCCACTATATCATGTAATGCATTGGATGGAATTAGCACTCCCCAACCCCTCAAGATCGAAGGATATATCAGAAAGAAAAATTTAATAGTCCTAATTGATTATGGTAATACTCATAATTTCATTCACTATAAATTAGCCAAATCTCTCAATTGTTTTGTATATCTAGCACCAGAGCTTCAAATAATGATTGTAGATGGAGGAAATATCAATTGCTTAGGAAAATGCAATAATATAAATCTTACTATGGGGGAATATGTAATGAATAGTCCAATGATTTCTATACCGATGTTTGGTGTTGATGTCGTACTAGGAATCCAATGGTTACAATCGTTAGGAACAATGGCTTTTAATTTTCGATAATGTTTCATGAAATTTTCATTGGAAGGAAAAGAAATTGAGTTAAGAGGTATCATAGGGAAACCCAGTAAGGTGATAATATCTAATGGAATGAAAAAATTATTGAAAAAGGGGCATCAAGGTGTAATTGCAAAACTATTCTCACTAGATGTTCAAACATCTAAGCCATCTATTCCCCTATATATCCAAGGGATCATTGATAAGCATTCCAAAGTATTTGAAGATATTCCCAAAGGTATACCACCCACTCGAAATCATTATCATGATATACACCTAATTCTTGGGAGTGTTCCTCCTAACATCAGGCCGTACAGATACCCTTATTCCCAGAAGAGTGAAATTGAGTGTATGGTTGAAGAAATGTTAGAGGTTGGAATTATTAGACCTAGCCAAAGTTCTTACTCTACACTGGTGGTAATGGTACTCAAGAAATATGGCTCATGGAATATGTTTCTAGATTATAGAGAGATCAACAAGATCACTATTAAATATAAGTTTCCCATTCCCATCATTGATGAATTCTTATATGAACTACATGGAGCAATCCATTTCACAAAGTTTGATAAACGTTCAGGTTATCATCAGATTATAATGAAGGAAGAAGATATCCCCAAAACAACATTTTGAACTCTTGAAGGCCATTATGAATTTTTTTTCATGCCTTTTGGCATTAAAAATGCACCTTCCACATTCCAAGGGTTGATCAATTCCATTTTCAATCCCTTCCTTCGAAAATTTGTGTTAGTATTTTTTGATGATATACTAATCTATAGCAAGTCTTCGGAGGATCATGTGAGACATGTTGACAAGGTGATACAACTACTAAAGGAGAAACAACTATATGCCAAACCATCCAAATGTTTCTTTGGGGTGTAGAAGGTAGAGTATTTGGACCATATTGTATCTCATGAAGGTGTCAAGGTAGACCCTAACAATATTAAGGCCGTGATGGACTAGCCAATTCCCAAAAAATTGAAGAATCTTAGAGGATTTTTGGGTTTGACAGGTTACTACCGCAAGTTGTTTTGGAACTATGGGAGAATAGCAACACTTTTAACGACACTAACTAAGAAGAATGTATTTTCATGGAATCCAAAGGAAACTAAATATTTTTAATAACTTAAAGAGGTGATGTGAAAAGCTCGTGTCTTGACCATACTGGGCTTCACAAAAAACTTTTATTGTGGAATGTGATGCCTCAGGAAATGGCATTGGTGTTGTTGTAATGCAAGAAGGAAGGCCCCTGGATTTTGAAATTCATCCACACAAGGGAAAGGACCTACACACACCCATTTATGACAAGGAAATAATGGAAATAATACATGCATTGAAGAAATGGCACCCTTACCTAATAGGTAGGCACTTCAAGGTCAAAACAGATCATGATAGTCTTAAATACTTCTTGGAACAAAGACTATCTTCAAAACAACAACAAAAATGGGTGACCAAGATATTGGGTTATTATTTTTAAATCATCTATAAACAAGGGAAGAAAAATGTTGTGGAATATGCACTCTCAAGAAAGGATGAAGATGTTGAGTCATGTCTCTGTGCTATCTCGACAATCCAACCCAATTGGATAATGGAATAAAGAGATGAATGGAAGAATGAAGAAAATGTGTGGACTCTCATTCAAAGGTTGTAGAAGTATTCCAGTGCACCAGATAAATTTGCATGTAAAAATGATTCACTATGGTACAAAGATAGGTTATATTTATGTAATAACTCCCAACTCAAACAAAAGGTACTATTGGAATTGCACACCTCTCCGTTAGGTGGGAACTCAGGATGTTTGAAAACCTACCATAGGGTCAAGAAGGAATTTTTTTGGGATGGCCTTAAAACTGATGTTCAAAGGTTTATAGCAGAATGTTTGGTTTTCCAAAAAAAGGTGGTGGAAACAATTAAGACCCTGGGTCTTTTACAACCATTATCCATCCCAAGTCAATGTTGGGAGGAGGTTTCCATGGATTTCATCATAGGGTTACCGAATTCTGAAGGAAAGAGTATCATCATAGTGATTGTTGATAGACTGACCAATTACGCACACTTTTGTGCACTCTCTCATCCCTTCAAACATGGTACAGTTTCCATCGCATTCATGGAGACAGTTCAAAAACTACATGGAATCCCAAAGATTATTGTAAGTGATAGAGATCCTATCTTCACTGGACATTTTTGGACAAAATTATTTTCTTCTTTGGGTACTCAATTGGATCATAGCTCATCCTATCATCCTCAATTTGATGGACAAACTGAGATTGTGAACAAATGTATGGAAGGATACCTTCGTTGCTTTGTTTCTGATAAACAAACACAATGGTTCAAATGGATACCCTTAGCAGAATGGTGATATAACACTTCCTTTCATACTGCAACAAAAATGACACCATTTATGGCACTCTATGGATACCACCCTCCTTCCATTACTTCTTCTCTAAAATAAAAATCTAAGTTTCAAGTAGTGGAAGATCACACCGAGCATCAACAACAAGTTCTGCAAATATTAAAGGACAACCTGACCATGGCACAGAATCGCATGAAATAACAAGCAGATCAACATCGTAGTGAAATAAGTTTTGAAGTAGAAGGATAATAAATTATCACCAAAGTACTATGGCCCTTATAAGGTGTTGCAAAATATTGGCATTATGGCATACAAATTGGAGTTTCCTTCATCCTCACGAGTACACATAGGTTTCCATGTTTCATAATTAAAGAAGGTTATAGGGGACAATATCCAAATTCAAACTATATTTAGAGAACTTGACGAGGAAGGAAAAATCATATTGAATATTGAAGCCATCACTGACACAAGAATTCGCCAGCTGAGGAATAGATCTATTTCAGAGTATCTCATTAAGTGAGGAAACTACCTGCTGAAGATTCCACTTGGGAAGATGAGTCTTTTATACAGAATCATCCATAACTACTCAAGCGTTGCTAACAACACTTGTCTCAAGAGGAGGGTCATGTTAATCCCTAAATAGTGGCACATTACCCCTTAATTGGGGCATATTGCATTAGTAATGTTATTTTATCTATGTCGGCTTGGGTCCATTAGTTGTAATTGTACACACTAGTCTCCTATATATACCAAGGAGTCACTTTCATTTGGAATCATATTGTATTTGGAAATTTATGTGGTGTATAAGGAGTTTTACCCCTCAAAGAGGATTGTTATCCGAAATTATATCTTTTTCAAGGCATTGAGTACTGATTCTGAGGTTTTTCTATGCTATCTTGATATTTGGTTCTTAACATATATGGACAAAATCCACCTTCATTTCTCTCATACCTGTCAGGTGTCTCAAAGGTCCAGGAGGTTGACCAAACGCTTACAATTCAAGAGGGTATTCTCCATACCCTCAATGAGAATTTGGTCATGGCCTAGAATCGCATGAAGCAATAGGAAGATCAAGGTCACTCTGAAAATCAATTTGTTGAAGGAGACCAGGTGTTTCTTTGACTGCAAACTTATAAGCAAACTTCCCTTAAGGTTGACCATTGTTAGAAACTGGCACCCAAATTTTATGGTCCTTATACCGTTCTCAAGTGTGTGGGACAGGTGGACTATTAGTTAGCTTTTCCCAGTCATTCTAAGCTCCATCATGTTTTTCATGTCTCCTTCTTAAACAAGGTGATTGGAACTAAGTTCCAAACTCAAAAAAGCCTTCTCAAGTTGGATGAAGAAGGCTCCATCTGGTTGTAGCCACAAGCAATTTTGGACCAGCATGAGGATTGTCTACATCAATGTACCATCAAGGAAGTATTATTCCAATGGAAAGATACAACTCCAACAGATGCCACTTGGGAACCAGCTACCATTATTCTACAATTTCCTTATCTCGAGCCTTGAGGACAAGGATTTTTTAAGGGTGAGGACATGTTAGGGACCTAACCTCCCTAACCCCTCACATAGGTAGAATAATATATTTCCATGTAATAAAGGTCAATATTAATAAGGCCTAGAAATAATGAAGAATAAATCAAATGTAAGAAGACCTAATAGGAGATTCTACTTCTAGAAGGATCTTCCTCTCTATTCTTCTTTTGGATAGAAAAATTTAGTATAAATAGGAGTAGAGGTTATGAGAAGTTGGGTCTTGTATATTATTGTAATAGAGCTTCACTCTGCTAGAGTTTTCCCCCTCGAAGAGGCATTTGATCATTGCTATCATTAATCAAGGTGCTCTTTATGGTGTTATTCTGGTATTATTCTGGTATTGTTCTAGTTATATCATTATTGTTCTATCATTTCTAGCTAAAATATTTATATTATGCATACTATTTTATATCTAGAATACTACATAAAGGTCTTGGTAGGATTCACAGTGTATTTGGTCATATCCCTCCAGAGAGGAAATCCTCCATAAAATTTATGTGTTGTCCAACCCTTATCTGACTCAGGGTAGCTGCAAAATAACCCCTGCAAGTAACCTATGTGGCTACCTATGTCAAGAAACTAGAGTCGTCGCGCTATAACCAATGCACAGGAGAGCAGTTCCAAGTCTAGTCCACTATAAAGGTAGGGTAGAAAAGCCTGAAATCTCGAAAGCACTGCCTCTCATGGAGGTATGGGCACTAGCGAGACCCCTAGATACGAATAGAACCATACAAATATCTCTGACGCGAGGAAGGTATTAGAGGGATATCTTTAAAACCAACTTCATGTGACCCCACTCTAAACTCCGGTGTGAGCAGAGCCTCATGAGGAAACCAATTATACAATGGATTTCACCACTCCCTAGTCAAACACATACATTCAGTTTTGTATCCTTGGAGAATTTTACTAACAAAATCCTATTCCAAGGCCCTAGGTCCTATACTTGTTTGTGTACCCTGAAAAATAAAATTGTTTCTAATCAATGTTAATTCTTCAACGTTAATTTTAATGGATTATTCTTACTCAATAGGTGTGATCATGAAACTGATGGTATTACGACTCATCATATAAAAAGAAGAAAATATAAAAATATTGCTAAGTACTAGTCTTGAATTTCAAAGAGATGGTATGCTTCTAAATGTAATTTTCATGATGCAATCTCTACAATTTCAATGAAGTGAAATATTTCCAAATGCATCAAAATCAATGCAAAGTAATCAAAAGTGAAAATTCCATAAGTACAATGCAAATAAGAAAAAAAAAATTTATTTTTGATATAATGAAAAGAAAATGAAACGACTGAATAACAACCTCACATGAAAGCCCTACTGCAAGAAAAAGAGACAATCCAAACATGATACCAAGAAGAAACTACCCAGACCAATATGCAAGTACAACAAATGAGAAAAATGACAAGAAAGGGATTCGCCCAAAAATTCAACAAGAAAACGATTCTTATCACTCTATAGTCACTTAAAAATCAGAATAGGGACCCAAGAAGACTCAACAAGTAGTAAAACTTACCCAAAAAACACCAAACTAAGCCAACCAGACTTAAGATATGATGTACGCAATTGTTCACGGAAAAAATGTATATATGCACTCCCTAAACACAAACATCTCACGTATGTATGCCATTGTCCAGATAAAAATTGTGTATACCAAGAAAAACACTATCATGGAAAGGGTTAATCCAAGAAACTCAGTTGCAAGGAAAAATATAGGTTATCAAGCAACAGGTGGCAAGGAAACTCAGGAAAAAAGAGAGAAAATCAAGAAGAAAAACACTCAATACCCCAAAAAAGGAGATCTCCCTGGTGGAGTCACCAATTCTATTATGAGGAAAATCTATTTATGGCTAGGGGAAAACCACAATCGATGGAACAACACCCAAAATTAAACTCTAATCCCAAGTATGCTATATACGTGAAATTCTAACAAGACAAGGCTAAGACCCTACCTCATCTAAACATTTGAACAAGACCATTGTTGAGCATGCAACACAAAGATTTATACCTGCAACATTTCCTCAACAACCAAGATACGTAATAATGTGGTGATAATATATAATTTCAGCATATAAATTAGCATAATCCATTAACATGCATGACAAATATGTCAATGGAAATTAATTAAATATTTGCAATATATCAATTGGACGAGAAAAGAGAATTTCTATTAAAGTAATCAATAGAAGTACATAGATGACAAACTTCTGTAACGACACATATCAGAACTGAGAAATTGAGCCCCTCCAGTTGGGCTTCCACCACTTCAATCCTCTGTAAAGGCAAGCTCATATGTAGGATTCAATGAGGTTCTCCATCAAAAAATAGGAAGTGATTGGGGGATGAACACAAGAAGTTCAGACTTTCAAGGACAAAGGGATGCAGACTCAATATGGAGTGAAATTTCTCCAGAATGTCTTTGCTCTCCAAGTTCAATCTCCATTAGGCTTGGATATGGCTCAATTTATAGCCTCCAAATGGGACTGAAGGGCCGAGTCAGAGTGTTTCCAGTATATGGAATTTCAAGGATCATGGATCTCATGACATGGCATGGAAACCCAACATAACTTTTAATTTTTGTGCACCAAACCTGATGTACATGGGTTGTAGTAGAGAAACCAGTGTATACATGAGTTGTATAACTGGAAGGTCATGTATATGGAAAAAAATATGATGGGGAAATTAAGTCTGTAGATGGAAATGGAAGGCCATCAAAGAAAGATGCATGGAGTGAGGAAATTTTTTATATAACACTTAGTAATTCAATATCGACATATTATATATTGGAAGAATGTAATGCCAATGTAATGTTTAAGTCTCGATGTGTCTATAGGTCGATGCCCTAAAATTCCATCTTAGCAGCCAAATCAGCTGCCATGCTCAAGCCATGTGGAAGCCACATCTTCCACCAAAATCATAATTGTAGCCAATATAGTACAATATGCCACATGGAGGCCACCTCACCAGCCACATGAGCATGGTGGACTAGCTAAGATATCGAATATCGGATATCTTGTGACCGAAGTAAAAGAAAGGTGTTAAAGGCCCTGAGTGAAAGCTATGTTAATGTCTTGAGGGCCCGATGGCCTGATAGCCTGGTGGGAAAGATCTGATGCCATGTCAAGCACCACATGCCATGCTAAGTTAGTGCCACATCACTCAACATATGAAGAAGGAGGCCACCTCATCAACCATGTTAGCATGTTGAATAACACATTGAAGACAAGGTTCCATAACTAGATCAGGAAGAATGGTGAAGGTGTAGTGTTGAGGGTACACTAGGTTGGTGCCCTAGTGGTCCTATGGAAATTCAATGTCAGTTCTATTAGCACTGAGGGTCACCCTTAGAATGCGAGAGGATAAGCCCAATACCCATAAAAGTGTTTGGTGGGTGTTGGTTTTATGAGTGGAGGTCAAGTGGACAAAACTCAGTACAAGAAAGATTTTAACACATGAACTGGACAAGAAATTCACATGGAAGTGAGGGCCTCATTAAATTAAGTCAATGATTTGAGTTTAAGGGTGGGAAGAAGGAATACTTATTGAGAGAGGTGAACAATATTTCTATGGGAATCTGTCTTTCAAGCAACTTGGTGAAGAAAAACTCAAGCTCAAGAGCACTCTTGAACTCAAGTTTCAGACACTGAAATATGTCACAACAGCATAATAATCAAACCTATGTTATCATGCAAATACAACAACTTGAATGGATCCTCCATGCCTGAGCCTTTCAGCGTAAGGGGGAATAAGATAACAAGGAATCTGACTAAAACTAGTCACAACAATACTATAATCAAACCTACATTGCAATAGAACTACAACCCTTGACTAGCTCCTCCATGCCTGAGTGTTTTATCACAGTTTTTACAAAGAGATGAGAGAAGTTGAATTATATTAATGTGAAAGTCTCAAGTTTGATATATAGCCATAGAACAACTCAAGTATCAAAATATTACAAAATAGGGAGCTCTACTCAACTAGCTGACGACCTTTAACAAAATATTGAACCGATCTACTTATACTCAGATCAGTCCACAACTACCAGGTGTGTGATCTGGCCATTTCATTCCAAGACTTTCATCTGCGCCTTCTTCTGTCAGACTGAGTGTGTATCCTCCTATCAGACACAAACTCAACTCAGCATGGGCCTGCAGGAAAAACTGTCCATGGGGGTACCTCAGGCTAAAAGTTTCATCTCCATGAGCAGAACCTCCATGCTTTCTAATTAGTGGGCGAGTCGATATTTCAACCACCAATTCTTTATTTTATTAACTAAACCCTCGGAATTGAGGCGAGGCTTAATTCCTAGGGAGAGTCCACACATTGCTCTCGGATTTGATGCTTTATAAGCACGTGATTGCAAGTCCGTTAAAGGCAGTTTGGACCCAAACCGCTTTTGGGACCGCAATTCACCACTAACTTCCACGTAGCTCTTATGCTATAGCATGGTTTCGATTGCGGGACCCAAGGATGATTTTAAGGATGGAAATTTATTTTAAAATGTAGAAACCTTGGCGAATCTTACAAATCCTTCATATGCCAACTATAAAATGTTTGGCGATATTTTTGTAAAAATATTCAAATTTCTAAGGATTTTATATAATTTGTATAAAATTTTGGCAATTTTTAAGGTAAACTAATTTTATCCTATAGAATTTGGGCGAATCATTTTTAGAATAGCGAATCTTTTTTTGGGAAAAACCATGGAAAATTAGCCCGTGAGCGAAATTTATCCCCTAAAATCATTCCTGGCGGGACCGCTCAAGAATTTTATCTTTTGAGCATGTTGAGTCCCCGCAATGGAGCATGGTCATTTATCTGGCCCCGGTCCGTGATCTGGGTACCTCTGTTGACTTAGCTTCCCCGCTAAATTTTATTTGCTCGCCAACTCTAGGATCCTTATAACATCGCTTAGAGATGGCTCTAATTTTCACATTGAATAATAACACTTCTCGGAGGATGATTTGACGTGGAGGCCTGACGTCACTATTTTGACATGTTGCATATGGAAGGGTGACATGTGTCACTCGAAAATAGGATGAAGACACGTCCAAAAAATCTTGAAATGAGTGCCATGTGTCAACGCTATATGGATGCCATGTGTCATGGTGCCACATGTCTGCAGTGAAGGCTACCACGTAATTTGGACTTCGGAACTTGATAGGGGTCTACATGTAGAGCTGGCATAAATATGGGCCCAGAGAGAAGTGGAAACCTCCAATGAATGTTGAAGCTCTGAAGTGAACAACTACTGTTGATTCGATGAGGACACGCAAAAGAAATCAGTGGACTTCGGGAGAAAATTCTTTGGAGGAAGATGGGAGAGGGGAAGTTGAAAATCTTAAAGCCTGAATTCCCGAAGTAAATGATGACCTTTCGATACAAAAGGATGTGTGGCACAAATATGCAACTTTGAGCAAAAGAAGTTTGAAGGAAATTGAGTAGGGAAACTTCGAAACTCCCAAAGCCTGAACTCCCAAAGCGAACTACCATCGTTGAATTTGGATGGACACGCGGCAGCGATCGGTGGACTTTAGATGAAAACACTTTGGACAAAACCAGGAGTCGAGATGCTGAAACTCCCAAAGCCCAAAATCCCGAAGTAACTAATGATCGTCCGATTGGGAGGGATGTGTGGCGCTTGATCTTTAACTCTGGGAGAAAGTGCTTCAGACAAAACCGTGAGTCGAGATGCTGAAACTCTTGAAGCTCAGATTCCCAAAGTAAATATCGATCGTCGGATCAGGAGGGGAGCATGGAACTTGATTTGCAACTCTGGGGCTTCTGAATGGTGCTAGACCTCGAGAAAATTTATAATTTTGAATGCCTGAGGGCCACTAATCAGAACTTCACAGGGGATCTCTGCCGTTAAAAAATGAACCTGTCTGTTGCTTGTATTTTCAACCTGAAATGGGCTACTTTTTAAGGCTACATTTGGATGTTTTTTTTCATACCACGGACTTGGTCATCGTATGACCCTTTGGCAGCTTTATGTGATAACATTTGTCTCCAAAGCCGATGGCATGCTCCCTGTGAGCTACCAAGAATGCCCAGTTCCAGTGCCTTAGTTGTTGGTTTGTGGAGTCGAGCTCAAAAAACATCATGTTGAGGACCACAAGATGATATCTACACTATCTACTTGAAAATAAAGAAAACAAATATTCTCTTGAAGGAGCTTATTTATGTACAATCCTACACTAACTGATTTTTACAAAGTGCTAGGTGAAAGCGAACTTCCACCAGAGCCATTCAAGTAACCTCCTCACAGAAAAATTATTTACTATGTCACTGATCAACAAGAGATAATCAAACTGTGACAGCAAAATAATTACATTTTTCATATTACCTCCCAATGTCGAAGGTATGAAAAATCTTGAGCGATTCAATACATGGAGAAGACGCAACTCCATGTACTCCCCCACAAGGTCGGAAAATAGGTGGTAAAACCTACCATATCTGTAACAGAAAACTGGCTCTGCTTTACAGTTGTTCACATCTACCTAAATGTTTATGGCAAGTACAGGTGACTGAAAGGTTGATGCAGGATGTTGATCCACTTCTCCTTGGTCTGTTCCGATCACATCTGCTAGCTGATGGAAAGAAATCTCATCATGTATATCAATGGATGACTCTTTTTCTTTAACATGTTTCCCTTGGAAGAAGCTTTTATTTTTATTAGAAGGCTGGATGTTAATGCCCATTTCTTCGAAAAACACCTCCACATCTTCATCATTGTCTCTATAATGATCAAATGAAAGAGGATCCTTGAACGCACTAGAAAGAGGTATCTTTTTCCCAACATGAGAAAAATGCTCTTCATTATTAAACATGGGTTTCCTTTCAAGATTCAATCCAGGAAGAAATACCTTATCATCATCATATGAGTCAAAAATAGGCTCCTCATATCTAGTATTTTTAGAGACAAGGCTACAAAGAATATCATCTTCCATAACAGAGTCAATTTCTTCACTTTCCTGACTGAGGCAAAAAACACAGCTTTCATTTGATGCAGATGAACAGGGAAAAGAAAGAGTTTATTCCTCATCCAAGGAATATTTTTCATTCTAACAGCCTTCATAAGAAACAACTATATCTTTAACACAGTCTTTATATTCCTCACAACATCTATGAAAATTAAACTTAGAGGAATAAAACTTTTGGCAATGCCTATTGAAAGTTGCATTAAATTCTCCTAAGGAGGAGATGCTAGCAAGGGGAAAGGATCGATACTACTTACGAGAATATTCGTCTAATGAGAACATGAACATCTTCATACATATGTCCTCATGTTGGATGTCAATATTTCGTATGAAAGCATGAAATTCTATAACATGATCCAGAGGGTTTTCATTCTTACCTTCATAAAATATTGGCAGCAGGTCTTTCCATTCATCAACTAGAGGCACAGGATGTGGATAACCAACTATGGCTGATAAATTGAATGGGGAAAACCTCTTGGATAGGATAGCCTCCATAGCCATTTGATTTGTCTCCCTTTAGTGGAGTCACCAACAGATTTTACACAGTGGAGTCACCAATAGATTTTCAAACAATGGAGTCTCCATGGTGAAAGATAAGTAGTCAAAAAAATGTGTCCATCTTTCAGTTCACCATCTAAAACTAGATCTATTCGTTGTCTTTCTCCCAGGGAAGATATCCTCACTTCCATCCCCGAAAATGATGCCATTAATGTTAGCACTAAGAGTCACCCTCGGGATGCAAGCGGATAAGCTCAGTACCCATCAGAGTGTTCGGTGGATGTTGGTTTTATGAGTGGAGCTCAAATGGACAAAACTCAGTACAAGAAACATTTTAACATACAAACTAGACAAGAAATGCACAGGGAAGTGAGGGCCTCATTAACTTCAGTTAGTGATTTAAGTTTAAGGGTGGGAATAAGGAAGACTTAGTGAGAGAGGTGAACAAGATTGATATGGGAATCCAACTTTCAAGCATCTTGGTGAAGAAAAACTCGGGCTCAAGAGAACTCTTGAACTCAAGTTTCAGACACTGAAATATGTCACAGCAGCATAATAATCAAACTTACATTATCATGAAAATACAACAACTCGACTGGATCCTCCATGCCCGAGCCTTTCAGCATAAGGGGGAATAGGATAACAAGGAAGCTGACTAAAACTGGTCACAACAATACTGTAATCAAACCTACATTACAATAGAACTACAACCCTCAACTAGATCCTCCATGCCTGAGTGTTTTAGCATGGTTTTTACAACGAGATGAGAGAAGTTGACTTCTATTAATGAGAAAGTCTCAAGTTTGATAGATAACCAGAGAAAAGCTCAAGTATCAAAATATTACAAAATAGGGAGAGTTGCTCAAACAATTGACAACCTTTAACAAAATATTGAACTGATCTACTTATACTTATATCATTCCACAACTACCAAGAGTGTTATCTGGCCATTTCATTTGAAGCCTTTCATCTGCACCTTCTTCTGTCAAACTAAGTGTGTATCCTCCTATCAGACGCAAACTCAACTCAACATGGACCTATAGGAAAAATTGTCCATGGGGGTACCTCAGGCTGACAATTATGTCTCCATGGCCATACCCTCCATGATTTCTAATTACTGGGTGAGTTGAGGTTTCAACTACCAGTCCTTTCTTTTATTAACTAAACCCTCGGAATCGAGGCGAGGCTTAATCCCTAGGGGAAGGACACGCGCTCCTATCAGATTTGACTCTTTATAAGAACATGATTGTGGGGCCGTTAAAGGCAGTTTGGACCCAGATTGCTTTTGGGCCCACAATTCACCACTAACTTTCGTGTAGATCTTATACTATACCATGGTTTCGATTGCAAGACCGCTCAATAATTTTATCTTTCGAGCATGTTGTGTCCCCACAATGGAGCATGGTCGTTGATATGGCCTTGGTCTGCGATCTGGGTACCTCTACTGAATTAGCATCCCCGTAAAATTGTATCTACCCGCCAACTGTAGGATCCTTCTAATCACGCTTAGAAATGGCACTAATTTTGGCGTTGAACAATAACACTTCCCGGAGGGTGATCTGACATGGAGGCCTGACGTCACTATGTTGACATGTCACAGATGGAAGGGTGACATGTATCACTCGAAAATAGGCTTAAGACATGTCCAAAATATTTTGAAATGAGTGCCATGTGCATAGATGATTTTAGGGGCTAAATTTAGCAAATGGGCTCATTTTCCATGGTTTTCCCAAAAAACAATTCGCTAATTTCCATTTTTTCTAAAAACAATTCGCCCAAATTCCATAGAATAAAATTATTTTAACTTAAAAATTGCCAAAATTTTATAGAAACTATATAAAATCCTTAGAAATTTGAATATTTTTACAAAACTATCGCCAAGCATTTTACATTTTTCATATTAAAGACTAGTAAAATTAGCCTAGGTTTATACATTTTAATATAAATTTCCATCCTTAAAATCATCCCTGGCCATGTGTCAGTGCTATATGGATGCCACATGTCATGGTGCCACATGTCTGCACTGACGGATGACACGTTCTTTGGACATCGAATCTCGAGAGGGGTCTCCATGTAGAGATGGCATAAATATGGGACCGGAGAGATGTGGGAACCTCAAATGAATGTTGAAGCTATGAATTGAATGATGATCGTTGATTCGATGAGGACACACGGTAGAAATCAGTGGAATCCAGGAGAAAATGCTTCGGGGGAAGATGGGAGAGGGGAAGTTGAAAATCCCGATGCCCGAATTCTCGATGTAAATGATGACCTTCCAATCTAAAAGGATGCATGGCAGAGATCTGCAACTTCAGGAAAAAGAAGTTCAGAGGAAAGTGAGAAGGGAAACTTAAAAACTATTGAAGCCCGAACTCCCAAAGTGAACTAACACCGTTGGATTTGGATGGACACGCGACAAGGATCGATGGACTTCAGGTGAAAACACTTCGGACGAAACCGAGAGTTGAGATGATGAAACTCTTGGAGCCTGAAATCCTGAAGAAACTAATGACAGTCTAATCCGTAGGGACGTGTGGCGCTTGATGTTTAACTCTGAGAGAAAGCACTTCAGATAAAACCAAGAGTTGAGATGTTGAAACTCCCGAAGCCCTGATTCCCGAATTAAATATTGATCATCTGATCAGGAGGGGCACGTGGTACTTGATCTACAACTCTGGGTATTCTAAATTGCACTAGACCTCGGGAAACTTTATAATTTTGAATACCCGGGGACCTCTAATCAGAATTTCACATGGCATCTCCGTCGTTGAAAAATGAACTTGTCTGCTTCTTGTATTTTCAACCCGAAATGGGATTCTTTTGAATGTTTCATTTGGACTCTTCTGTGCAGACCACAGACTTGGTCGTCCTATGACCCTTTGACAGCTTTATGTGATAACAAGTTCCACATAGGAAACCACAAAAAATCCATGAAAAATACCTGAAATAAACCACATCAGTCCACGTTTCATTGAAATATTGAGCCATGTTTCTCAAATAATACACTGACATATCGAATACTAGAATGTTGAAGGAGTGGTACAATGTTGAAAGCATGGGGCCTCTATGGGACAATAATCCCAGTGTCACGGTAGGCTCGGTAGTATCGGTGGTCTTGAAGCTATATCAATGGTTTATATCAATCAGAGGATTAGATCATACGGTTGTGATTTAATCCAAAAATATATATATATTAGCATTTGAGGTTTGGACAAGGTCCATATCGGACGACTGCTAAGTGATAGAGATTTTTACTTGGTTCTTATGTAATCTAGTGGCCCGATGTTTTGGTGGACCTAATAACTTGGTGATGTGATCTCTCTAACAAATCAATGGTCGATATCAAATCAACGAATGATTGAACGATTTTTTATAGTTAAGGGATGGTGAAAAAATATCTTGAGACAGAAGGTGTGTGTCTTAGCTTTTGAAGGATTGTTGCAAACCAATTTTTGGGAGATTTGAATCCGACCCCATGGACATATTTTTGGTATGTGGAAAAATCCATGGAAGCATGGAGTGTATAAATAACATTACTTGGATCTTTTTTTGGAGTGAAATGAGAGAGAAGTACATGTGAAATGAAGAGATTTGAGGCTTTGAATTTTGTGAAATGAAAGAAAGTGAGTGGTCTGTGAAGAGAAAGGATAAGGAAGTGAATCTATGAGGCTTTGGGGTCCAAGGTTACATAAAAAATAGAGAAAATATAAACAGACTAGCAACATAGCAATGGGATCCCCATTATCCCCCATTGTTTCCAATCTTTTCATGGAAAACTTTGAAAATAAATCCCTATATTTTTTTCCCCTAAAACCAACAAGGTGGAAAAGATTCGTCGATGACACTAATGTACTCTGGCCCCATGGGAGAGAGGAATTACAAAATTTCTTTCAACACCTAAGAAACATCTCAGAAGAAATAAAATTCACTATGGAGATTGAAGAGAATGGTATCATCCCCTTCCTAGACATTATAATCAATAGAAAAAATGATGGGAATCTAGGGCATGCGGTCTATAGAAAAAAGGCCCACACTGAAAACTATCTCCATGCTGACTCCCACCACCACCCTTACTCGAAAATAGGTTTCCTAAAAACTTTAGCCACAAGAGCCATAAGGATCTCCGATGAGACACATGACCTAGAACAAGAAAAATATCACCTCTTAGTTGTCTTAAAAAACATAGGTTATAAACATAAAGACATTACGAACACAATAAATAAAGCCCTAGAAAAAAACAGCAAAAACCCTAACCACCTAGAAGACCAGAACCCCAATAAAAAGGCATACCTTCCTTACATCCAAGGAGTTATCGACAAGATTGTGAATATCCTTAGCAAGAAAGAGATCAAGACCTCCTTCAAACCACATGAAACCATCAAACAAAATATGAGATTCGTTAAAGACAAACCTGACCCTCATAAAGGCAAAGGTATTTACAAAATAGAATGCTCCTGCAGAGAATGCTACATCGGTGAAACTGGTCGCTCCTTCCATATTAGGATCAATGAACATGGAGCCAACATAAAGAATGAATGCATTTGCACCTCTTCCTTAGAAGAACACTCCCTCGAAACAAAACACCACGTTCGCCTAGAAGACACCAAAATTCTGGCCAAAGAAGAACACCTCTTTAAACAATGGATTAGAGAAGCAATTGAAATATGTAAGCACCCAAGCAACCTAAACAGAGACAGTGGCCTAGACTTAAGTGAAAACTGGTCCCCGTTGATTCATAAAAATAATAGAAAAAACATACAAGTAACTCTACCTAAATAACAAAATTTGTATTAATTAATTAATAACACCAACAAACTATTATTAACAAACCCTAAACCTAATAACACTAATCAGAACCTAATACAACTACATCTATTAAAAATAACTTAATATCTCCTAACTTATATAACAACTAAACAATTCTTCACTTCAAACAATATTAAACTTCCTTACAAACACCTTTAAAGAACATTTTACGATTTCTGAATAAAACAAAAAAATAATAAATAAAATAATTCAACACTTAATAAACCTATTAAATATTAATAACATCATTTAATAAAACTTTAATAATGGTTAATGTATTATTCAATAAACCTCAACCTGCACCATTATAATAATTAGATTAGGGTTTTTCTAAATAAAAAAATTTACATTTAAATCTGCCTTGAACCTATTTAATCAATATCAAACCTACTAAAAAGAAACATTCTAATTAATGATTATAAAATAAATTAAAAAAACAAATTAAATTAAATTAAAAAATCTTAATAAAGGATTCTAAATAAAAAAATATAATTAAAGAAATATTTTAGAAAAACCTAAATTTAACTAAACTAAACAAACCTAAAATATTCGCTAATAAGATTCTAGCCGACACAAAAATTGTCCTGCCAAACTTAGTTAATTATAACCTTCTCTTCTCACAAATAAACCCAGGATTCTTGTCCTGATGATGGATCTGAAATGTCGACATTCAATGGATAACACTGTGGTTTTTCCGATTTCGTCTGATAACACTCCTCACCACAAAAATCTCAGCAATCAAAGAAAATATAATTTATCTTCCTAAGGGTGGTTGGGAGGTGCAAGGACAAAAGGAACTTTTGAAATCATGTAGATTGTAAACTGGTGGATAATGATGTGACAAGATAGACACAGAAGCAGATTTATGCAAGTGAAAGCTCAAAGAAAAGAGATATTTTTGTATTGTTGGCAATCTAAGGATATTGGTGTCTCCAATAGGTTGTTTCCAATATCTTTATGAGTTGGTGCTCAACAGAGGATGTCGGTGTCACCTACATGTTGTTGCCTACAAATATTGTAGTTGTAGGTTGGATCCTACAGGAAGTGTTGATTTGGTGCTCAGCTAACGAGATTGGTGTCTCATGCAAGTTGGTTCATGTAAACATTGTAATAGATTGTTGTTTGTAAAAGATTGTTTCTTGAGAAAGTATTTTTAATAAAATCTTTCCATGGTTTTCTCCTCTTTGGGTTTCCACATTAAATCTTTGTGTGATGTGTTTTATGGTTTTGTATATTTATCATTAAATTTTTATGGCTGATAAAATAACAAATTGATAAATATTGTAAGGAAATAAAAAGTAGTTTTATAATGATTCATTGCCCTCTCAGTATAAGTAAGTATGCCAACAATTGCTATAAAATATAGTTTCCTCCAAAATAGTCTAACCAATCGAAGGTGAATCCCTATAGAACACATGTATTGGATGCCATCTCCCTTATTCGATGGAACAAAATTTGTATTATGGAACATTAAAATGAAGACATATATGCAGGCACTGGGGTATGATGTATGGAAATCAGTTGTCATTGGTTATACACCCTCAAAAACTCCACCAATAGATGCAGTTGCAAAGGAGAAAAGTGACAAAAATACAATGGCCATGAATGTTATTTTGAGTGGTTTATTGTATTAAGAAAAATCCAAAGTTACACAATGTACATCAGCTAAAGAGATTTGGGAAAAACTACAAGCTTTTTATGCAAAGCAAGCAACCTTAGAAATTTCAAAATGGAAAAGGATGGAAGAATACAAAACAAGTGACAACTCAAATAGTGAATCTGATGTTGAAGAAGCTAGCTTTTCCATGAATCCGGAGAAATGATCAAGAAAAAACAAAGGTAAGCCTCTTTTTAAATGTTTTAATTATGAAGAAGTAGGAAATTGTGCAACTAAATTCCCTTATTTAAAAATTGGAAAGAACAATGAAAAGGATGATTCCATATTCATAAATTATAGGAATGATCAGACTGAGAAGAGATAAAATTCCTACTAACAAAGGAAGAATCTACATATCAATGAGCACAATAGGTTTTCTAATAACATTGATAATGAAATATAAGAGGCTCTCTTCATGGACCTCAAATTATAATAAGATGAATCAAAAAAAGGAAGCACAGATTCAAGAGAAAAAGGAGATCCTAATATTGAAGTGTAAGAGGATATTGAAGTAGAACTCATTAGTTCCTTAGAACAAATAGACAGACTCAAAGATAAGAATAGAAAGAAGGAAAAGGAATTACAGAAATACAAAGAAGAGAAACATGATATTGAAGAAACAAAGAAGACATTTATCATCCTAAAGAATCAATTAGAAGAGGCAAAGAGGATAGAAGAAGTGGTGAAGAGTCAACTGAAAGGAAAGGAAGAAAATTGTTAGAATCTAAAGGATGAAATTATTTCCTTAAGAAAGAAACTAGAGGAAACAATTGATCATTTGGATAGAAACTTAAGATTTGGAAAGAGTAAATAAATATTAGATAATATACTCATCTATCAAAGATCATCATTCATCAAGACAAGTATTGGTTATGACAACAATTATAAGACCCTTGAATATATGCAAGCCCTAAGTCATCAAAAAATAAAATTGAAGAAATCTTGAAAGATATGCAAATGTTTTTAAAGGTTCCAATCACAATGAAGACAATAGCAAGGAAATAAATCATAACCAACAAAAGACTGATTGTTCACTCAAATATAAGGATGCGTTTAGAAGAGTTTCTCCATAATATCCCTCACAACCAAGTGTTAACATATTTTTCTCGGTTATTGCTTTGCTTGCGAACATTTTGGTCAGAAGGTAGTAGATTGCAAATATTATGGAAGAAATCATTATATGAGAAATAGGAGTAACAAATCTCACAAGAATTACAAGGATAACCATGAAAACAAGACTATAATTTTTCATGGGCCTATAGATAGGAACTACAACCCATTTTCTCCCCCACATTATATGAGAAATAGGAGTAACAACTCTCACAATAATTACAAGGATAACCATGAAAACAAGACTATAAGTTTTCATGGGCCTGTAGATAGGAACTACAACCCATTTTCTCCCGTACATTATACAATTGAATGTTACAAATGCAATAACTATTGGCACATAGCTCAAGAGTGTAGAAGAAGTATGGAATAATTTTACAGACAAGAGTATATAAAGGTATGGAATAGAAAACAATAAAAAGAAAATAAGGAAGGATGTGAATTAGCTTGGTATGCACAAAACAAATAACATAATACCATCACCCAAAAAAAGAAACAAACTACAAAATATTGGAATAGGAAACAACAACAAGAAGAAAATACATTCATGCTAGTGTAGATTGCACTCCTAGCACAAAATGGATGCTCAGGTCACATAACCACTGGACCAAAATTTGTGAATGATGTGATGTAGAAAATGGTTTCATGTAGAGATGGGGTCGTTTCTCTTTATTTCAATCATATCAAGGAAGTAAATCAACATCCTAAAAACATATCTGAGGAGAAACTGATAAGAGAAGGAAAAAAAATTGATAGTTACAAAGTTAAGGAGACACTTCCGAAAAGGATGGGACATGTAGGAAAAAACCATGAATTTGACAGTGAAGTTGTTGTGAAAGAAAAGGAACAAGTCTTGAATGATGGGAGAATAATGTTGATAAAATAAAGAATACAATGACTACAACAAGTTCAAACAATCTTAAAATAAGATGAAAAAGAGATCCTTCAAGAATCCAAAGTTGATCAACCAAGTAAAGAAGCTAGCAAGATTAAGGATAATCCATGGTGGTATGGAACAATGAGTTCTATAATTTGTTTCAATTGTAATGAAAAGTCGCATTTGGAAAAGTAGATAAAAAGAGGAAGGATCCCAAAACACAAGCTTATGTAAAGGGGATGATGAAGTATGAATATTAAGCACTCAACAAAGTCTTCCACAAGTTTAACAAGATCACCATTGCAAGAATATTATGAGAAGAAGCTCTTTCACCAAATTTTGGACTAAGTTTCTGCAAGGCTACTAGGAATACACTACTAGAGAGAAGTTGAAACGATTTTCATTTAAAAGAATGATGCCACCATGACATAGAAGACAATATTTGAGCAATGAAGAGAGCACAAGTTGTAATTGATAGCATATTGTTGAAATATGAATGATGGACAACAAAATTGAAGTTGATGATAGCTAGAATGATCATGCAAGAATTGTAGACCAACAAACCATAGTGAGTGTTGACAAATCACATTGACTGGAAACTTTTGTGGTAGTGATGAAGGAATTTTAAAACAATAGTTTTGTAGGTTGATGGATTCTTCATGACAAAAGATGTTACGGTAACTATATGTGCATGTTTTGACCAAAAAATTGGTTCAAATATAAATAGCCTTTAATGTCCTTTTATACAAGAACTTTGGAGGTTCCTATAGTTGATCATTTTTAGAAGATAAATTGTAGATTCATGGGGGTTTTGTACAACATTATGGCAGCTTTGCAGTACATGTGACAACCTTTGAAACATGGTTAGATCCTGAAAGAATGTTGGAGTTGTTTGCAGAAATGGATTAGCATGATGAAAATCAAAAGTTGGAAGATCCCTTAGAAGCCATGAAGGGATACAACAAGTTGAAGAATCAAAGAACATTGAGATGTTATAAGTTGCAGATTGACAACAAAAATAGAATGGAAGGAAAAGATAAAAAATTATAAAGAATTTATCATAGAGAGTAAATCTATGACTCTCTTGGTAATTTATTTCAACTGTTTTTGGATCCCATTTCTTGACAAGGAGCGTGAGGGGGATTTCCCCTCCACATCTATCACTCGGGGGAGGGGGGTGACGAAAATATTTTGAATCTCCACATGGAAAGGGTTTGGTGGAAGCCCCCAAAGAAAATGTTTTGGGATATTTTCCTTGTAAAATAGTGTAATTTTGTAGTCAATCTGAATCGTTCATCATTAGGTTGCAGATATGATGGTAGATGTTATGTTAGGGTTTTTTTCCCTAGAAGGAAACCCTCTTTTATGTATGAGGTAATTGTATTGCGGCGAATTATGTGAGTGAACATTGTATTATGAGAGAGGATATTGTGAGAAAAAGAAGAGGAAGTTACTATGGGTGTGTTGTAGGTTGTATCCCTTCATTTGTTAGATAAAAATACATGAAGGATTGTCAATTTCTTTGGTGGACGTAGACCATATTGGGTGAACCATGTATATATATGTCTTTGTTGTATTGTTCATCTTCTATGTTTTATTTATGCATCTTTTTTTATTTTATTACTCTACGATCCTCCATTATAACAACTTTATAAGGTAAAACAAAAGTCATATAGTCTGAATCAAAATGGGAAAGTCCCAGAACCATGTGTGTGGTGTTAACTTTATGTTGTGGGGCCCAATATACCAAATACCATGAGATCAAAGTGTTAGCGTGATGGGAAAACTTGCGGAGGCATGGTGACTCGGTGCCCAGGTGATATGATATCATCATATCGGATATCAGAAGAATGGAATTTTGGTGCAATGTTGAAGTTCCATTGGGATGATACGTCAATGCCCCGAAGGGCCAACCCAAATTCCATATCATAAACCATGCTCGATCCACGTGGAATCCACATCATTCGTCAATGTGATAACTACAACCAAGACAATACAGTGTGCCATGTGGAGACCACCTCATCATCCACATGAGCATGGTGGTTGATCCAATATATCGTATATTCAATATCCTATGACCAGAGTGAAAGAAAGGTGTTAAAGGTGTGGGGGGGGCATAGATTGATAGCCTGGTGGTCCAGGTGACCCACTATAGTATATCACATATCGAGAGATCGAGTGCATTGTTAATTCATGAGGGTATGATGGCATGATAGCCTAGTGGGATAGATCTGATTCCACATCAAGCACCACATGATGTGCTAAGTCAGTTCTACATTAGTCATTAGATTTAGAGGTTGGCCACCTCATCCACCACGTCATAATTGTTAAGAACCAAATATCAATATAGCATAGAAAAAACTCAGAATAAGTACTCAATGCCTTGAAAAAGAGAGAAATTCAGATAATAAGCCTCTTCGAGGGGGAAACCTCCGTATGCCCACATAAATGTTCAATTACAAGATGATTCAAAATGAAAATGCCTCCTTGGTATATATATGAGACTAGGAGGTATAATTACAACTAATGGAATAAAACTGACATAAATAAAATAACATTACTAATGTAATATGCCCCAAGTAAGGGGTAATGAGCCATTATTTAGGGTTTAACATGCCCCTCCCCTTGAGACAAGTGTTTTCCGCAACGCTTGAGTAAATATGGATGCTTATGTATAAAAGACTCATCTTCCCAAGTGGAATCTTCAGCCGGTAGTTTCCTCCATTTAAACTCTGAAATGGATTTATTCCTCAGCTAGTGAATTCTTGTGTCAGTGATGGCTTCAGGCTCCAATATGATTTTTCCTTCCTCATCAAGTTCTGGCAATGTAGTTTGAATTGGGATCTTGTCCCCTATAACCTTCTTTAAGCATAAAATAATGAAAATTGGGTGTACTCGTGAAGATGCAGGCAACTCCAACCTATATTCCATAGTAATAATCTTTTGTAACACCTTATAAGGGCCATAGTACTTTGGTGATAATTTATTATCCTTATTGGCTTGCTTGAGGGACATCTGTTTGTATGGTTGTAGTCTTAAAAACACCCAATCCCCTACTTCAAAACTTCTTTCACTACGATGTTGATTTGCGTGTTGTTTCATGCAATTATGTGCCACGGTCAGGCTATCCTTTAATATTTGGAGAACTTGTTGTTGATGCTCGATGTGATCTTCCATTACTTGAACCTTATATTTTTATTTTAGATAAGAAGTGATGGAAGGAGGGTGGTATCCATAGAGTGCCATAAATGGTGTCATTTTTGTTGTAGTATGAAAGGAAGTGTTATACCACCATTCTGCCAAGGGTAACCATTTGAACCATTGTGTTTGTTTATTAGAGACAAAGCAATGAAGGTATCCTTCCAGAAATTTGTTCACTATCTCAATTTGTCCATCAGATTGAGGATGATAGGATGAGCTATGAGCCAATTGAGTACCCAAAAAAGAAAATAATTCTGTCCAAAAATGTCTAGTGAAGATGGGATCTTTGTCACTTACAATAATCTTTGGGCTGCCATGTAGCTTTCGAACTGTCTCCATGAATGCAGTCGAAACGGTACTATATTTGAAGGGATGAGAGTGTGCAAAAAAGCCTACATACTTTGTCAGTCTATCAACAATCACCATGATGACACTCTTTCCTTCAGACTTTGGTAACCCCGAGATGAAATCCATGGAAACCTCCTCCCAACGCTGACTTGGGATGGCTAATGGTTGTAAAAGACCTGGGGTCTTAATTGTTTCCACCTTATTTTGTTGGCAAACCAAACATTCTACCACAAACCTTTGAACATCAATTTTAAGGCCATCCCAAAAACATTCCTTCTTGACCCTATGGTAGGTTTTTAAAAATCCTGAGTGCCCTCCTACTGGAGAGGTGTGCAATTCCAACAGTACATTTTTTTTGAGTTGGGAGTTCTTACATAAATATAAGTGATATTTGTACCATAGTGAATCATTTTTCCATGTAAATGTATTTGATGTAGTGGAATCATGATGCAACCTTTGAATGAGAGTCCACACTTTTTCATCATTCTTCCATTCATCCTTTGCTTCTATTATCCAATTGGGTTGGATGATCAAGATCACATAAAGAAATGCCTCAACATATTCATCCTTCCTTGAGAGTGCATCTGCCACAACATATTTCTTCCCTTTTTTATAGATGATTTCAAAATCATAACCCAATATCTTGGTTACCCATTTTTGTTCTTCTTTTGAAGCTAGTCTTTGTTCCAGGAAGTATTTAAGACTATCATGATCTGTTTTGACCTTGAAGTGCCTACCTATTAGGTAAGCATGTCATTTATTCAATGCATGTAGTATTGCCATCATTTCCTTCTCATAAATGGGCTTGTGTAAGTCCTTTCCCTTGAGTGGTCAACTTTCAAAAGGTAGGGGCCTTCCTTATTGCATTAGGACAACACCAATTCCATTTCCCGAGGCATCACATTCCACAATAAAGGTTTTTGTGAAGTCTTGAGTGGTCAAGACAGGAGCTTTGCACATCACCTCTTTAAGTTTTTCAAAAGATTTAGTTGCCTCTGGAGTCCATGAAAGTGCATCCTTCTTAGTTAGTGTCTTTAAAGGTGTTGCTATTCTTCCATAGTGCCGAACAAACTTGCGATAGTAACCTGTCAAACCCAAAAATCCTCTAAGATTCTTCAATGTTTTGGGAATTAGCCAGTCCATCATGGCCTTAATCTTGTTAGGGTATACCTTCACTCCTTCATGAGATACAATATGACCCAAATACTCTACCTCCTTCATTCCTAAGAAACATTTGGATGGTTTGGCATATAGTTGTTGCTCCTTTAGTAGTTGTAGCACCTTATCAACATGTCGCACATGATCTTCACAAGACTTGCTATAGATTAGTATATCATCAAAAAATACAAACACAAATATTTGAAGGAAGGGCTTGAAAAGGGAATTCATCAACCCTTGGAATGTGGAAGGTGCATTTGTAAGGCCAAAAGGCATTACCAAAAATTCATAATGGCCTTCATGAGTTCAAAATGTTGTTTTTGGGATATCTTCTTCCTTCATTCTAATCTGATGATACCCTGAACGAAGATCCAACTTTGTGAAATAGATTTCTCCATGTAGTTCATCTAACAATTCATCAATGACAGGAATGGGAAACTTATCTTTAATAGTGATCTTGTTGAGCTCTCTATAATCTGGACACATAAACCATGAGCCATCTTTCTTGAATACCATTACCACCGATGCAGAGTAATAAATTTGGCTAGGTCTAATAATGTCATCCTCTAACATGTCTTCAACCATAAGCTCAATTTCACTCTTCTTGGCATAAGGGTATGTGTATGTCTTGATGTTAGGAGGAACACTCCCAGGAATTAGGTGAATATCATGATCATGATTTCGAGTGGGCGGAAGACCTTTGGGAATATCTTCAAATACTTTGGAATGCTTATCAATGATCCCTTGGAGATCTATAGAAATAGATGGATTAGATGTTTGAACATCTAGTGAGCATAGTTGTGAAATAACACCATGATGCCCATTTTGCAATCATTTTTTCATTCCATTAGAGCTTATCACCTTACCAGGTTTCCCTGTGATACCTCTTAACTCAATTTCTTTTCCTTCCAATGAAAATTTCATGAAACGTTCTTGAAAATTAAAATCCATTGTTCCTAATGATTGTAACCATTGGATTCCTACTACAACATAAACACCACCCATGAGTATAGCAATAATTGGACTATTCATTACATATTCCCCCATAGTAAGATTGATCTTATTGCATTTTCTTGAGAAATTGATAGTTCCTCCATGTACAATAATTACTTGAAACTTTGGTGTTGGATATCCAAAGCAATTGAGATATTTGGCTAATTTATAGTGAAAGAAATTATGAGTACTGCCAGAATCAATTAGGACTATTACCTTTTTCTTTTTTATATATCCTTCGATATTGAGTGTTTGAGGAGTGTTAATTCCATCCAATGCATTACACGATATCGTGGGAGTCAACTCTTCAGAAGAAATTGATTCTAGGTTCTCGTATTGATATGGTTCTTGTTCTTGTTCCTGTTCTTCTTCCTCTTCACAATCTATGTAGAATAATTTCTTCTCACCACACTTATGTCCCTTACTGTACTTGTTGTCACAATTAAAGAATAAACCTTTTTCTTTTCTTTCCTCCAATTGTTGAGGTGTCAACCTTGTAGGTTGAGGTGTTTTAGAAGAAGGAGCATTATTCTCTCTATAGATGTTAGGATTGGTCCTTCTTGTAGACATAGCCATTGTTATCACTCTGTAATTTTCCCAAGGTTGATGAGGCAGTCACAGAGGCAACATCAAAACCACTTCGAGTCTTGGATCTAGCCCTTGTAGACTCAGAGAGGGATCTCTTTGTTTGATATAGATTTGTTTGAATAGATAGTAGGCTTGCTACGCAGAACAAAATATGTTTTTGAGTTGGGTAGGTGCAGAGAAGAGGAACCATGGGCAATGGAGTCACAATATGAGATTTAATCAAAAACAAATCCTATAGACAACCTTACAGGGAAAGGTAGGAAAATCACTGGATTCTTCATAATCTTGAGGTATGGAAGAGGGGGGAAATGTTAAGAAGTCAAATTAAAGACAGAGCAATAAAGAATTATGCTTTTAACTTTCAGTTGAAAACGTTGACATTGCTTTAAACTGGGAACATGGTGTTTTTACACAAATCATGATATTAAATCTATTTAAAACAATAGAGAAGAGAAACATATATGAAAACAAAGGAAAAAAAAATCACAGTGAGAAAAACTTCACCAATGGATTTGACACAAGAATCCTGTAACCGTTGCGACTGTATTATTTAATCGATGAAAAATACAGGAAGCTCTGTGAGCTCTGATACAAATCAAATCATGGTCCCTAACCCCTTCAAATTCTTTTTACTCTATTATAAACCTATATATAAATCATAAACATGATACTTAGGATCAGGAGATTGAATTCGATCCTCCTGGCTGAAAATAGCAAGTAAATCCCAAAGATCTGGAACTACAAATTTGGTCGAATTTGCTGAAAATAGGGGTACGCTCAGTCATTGGTTTCTCCCAATAGGTGAAACCTGTGAAAAACATGGAGGTTATTTTATATGAGCTTCTATGAAGAAAAAACCTCATTTTCTCAAATTTCGTCTCCACCTCGCCGAAACGACTCCTGCAAAATCGAGACTGTAACAGGAAAAACCAAAAATCTGAAAAATGAGGCTGAAATATAGCTTCAATTCTCCCTTCTTGTGGCACCTGTGAAACAACGGGGAGAGTTTTCTATTATTCAGCCCATGCTGAACAAAAACCTCTTTCGGTTTTTTAAAATTCATCTTCATTTGCCCAGAAACGCCTTCGGAAAAAGATTGGTTAAAAATGTTGCGAAAGCAATTTTGTTGAGGATAAGTGGTATTTCGGACCCCCCTGAGGTGGTAAGTGGTTTTAGGGGGGGTCCGCTGGCTTGTGCAGCTTCCATGTGTCCACAAGTGGTTTTTAAGAAACATCTTATCGGACCCCATGAGTTAATGGGACATGAGGGTGGGGGGGGTCCGATATGCATGGGGGAGTGGGTATAGAACTTAGGATAGAGAGTTTTTTTGGGTTTTTTGTTTTCGTTTTAATTTGTTTTATATTTTTACTTTATGTTTGTTTACATTTTGTTTTTTTAATTTTTTTATGTTTTTAATTTTTGTGTTTTGTTTTTATTTATTATTTTTATTACTTTGTTTTATTTTTCATTTTTATATGTCTTATTTAATTAATATTTTTATATTGTTTATTATATGTTTTATAATTTTTGTTTTAATTCTTTTTAATTTATATATTTTTTATTATGTTTTGTTTATTATTTTTACTAATGTTAATTCTAATATATTAACCTAAACACTAACTTAATCGAACTAACTTAATCACTAATTAATAATTAATTAATGACTAATCTAATCATTATTTTATTTTAAATTATCCTATAAAATAACTTTATTAGGATAACAAGTATTAGAAAACGCCACTAACACTTTAATATCAACTTAATGGTTCATTTATTATCCTAAGTTTGTTTATGCAGGGATGAGTGGCGAATGAGAGGTAGTCAACAGGACAAAAGGGAAAAGGGGGTGAGTGGCGCAGAGGTGGACAAAAGATGCAGCGGGGTGATGGAGGATCGGGCAAAACGAAGGGAGGGGAAATGGAAACAACCGAGAGACCAGCAAGCCATATGTCTTCATCATGGGGGCAACGCCAAATAGCAGTTTAAGAATCAGGTTACCTATAATTATAGGACTCCAACATAGGCTCCACCTAGGGATGCATCTCTTTCAGGAGGTGTCAAGAACCACTGAACTCTAAAAATGCAGACCGGTGCTTTATTCATTGGGTCATGGAGTCATTGCAGCTACAATCCTCGAACTGGCTCAGATTTGAATCAACACTGAATTAGATATCATCAACTACAAACTCTGCTAGAAACTATACAATACTGAAAAAGATGCTCAAATGACTGAGCTTATTCAAAATTTCTACCTACCCTACGCTACTGACAACTTTGTGGTTTTAAATGATATAATAATGCCAGTGCAGCCAGTCAAGAAGCTTCTCTAATAACTATACTATTCCAATGTTCTCAAACAATATTAGAAATAGAACTTTCATGGTCAACATATACTGATTTCCAATCTGATATTTACAACACAAAGCCCTGGGTCTGTGAACAATTCCAAGGACTTTGGGAATCAATGGGTATTCTGAAAATAAAAATTCCTCCATATATACAACTAAAATATCACGATAAACATGACCTATATCCTGGTGTTCAAATTCAACCAATTCAACCTCATGATATGGAACTATATTTATGTTGTCTAGATCCTCAAAAAATTTCTGGTATGGCTGCAAATGTTCTGATGGGCTTTGTAATGTGACTTCTGCTGAAAAAAGACAATGACGTTGTCTGCCTGATCATGTCAATATCATAACATCTTTTTATCCCATGAATTGATGATGGAAAATGACTTTGACAACACAATTCATCCACCACATCAGATATTGGAACCTGTAGAAAATGAAACGACTGTTGTATTGGTTCCACCGAGACTTCTTGATTTTTTGTGTGTTTATCCTTTAGCATATACTCAAAATTCTTTTTCAAAAACTGAAATGAATTAAATCATAATGGTACAGAGTTATTTTGGATTAACTCATAATTTGTCTCAGGCTTAAGCTTTCATATGGAATTTGAAAATCAAAGTAGGTCAAGCGCTACAATTCTAGGTTTAGAAAAGCCTCCATATCAACAATGGCATCTTCAACTGATTGATTAGAGAATTTTCTATCTTCACTATTTACAACAATATAGAGTTTCGTTTCATAAAGTGAAAAGATGAGAAACATAAGGGCAAAGTGTTTCCACTTACTCTGAGATTTTATGCACTTTGATCATTGTTGTCATAATTTCCATGTACAGATTGATTGTCCTGTTGGGATTGCAAATGATCTTCTTCCTCCCACTCATATGTGGCTGATTTATTTGAAAAATACACCTCTATTTAATCCTCGTGATCATCATCATACTTAACGCACTTGGGTAGATTATCCAAGTAAGGAATGTCATCAAACATGCACATCATATCAGCTGGTTGTTCCTCTGCAAGTTGAGATGGAGCTTCATCTTTGACTACGTCATGAATTGAATACATGAAAGAATCATTATCCAAACCATGGTACCAAGGGTGAGCCGCAAAATGCTTGGGAACAATGACCTTTTCTTTCTCAGAAATCAATGGAACATGATGTCTTTGAACATCAAGTTTTTCTCTTATGCTAATCTTCTGCATCATCTCTTCCATGGTGCTGGCCAGAATGTCCAGTTTAGCTTCTAATGATTTCAGCTGCTCCCTTTCTTTGTTCTTTACCTTTGACCTTTTGATCAGCAAGTTGGCCTCCACATCAACTGCAATGTTCTGCATTTCCTTGAGAGTTGCAGTGCTCCTTTCTCTTAATTGGAGCGCCATCTCAATATCGAAGGCATCTAGGTAATGCAAGTGAGCTGATCCTAGGGGTGGCATTATATCAGCACGCATTGCATTATATACCTTATTGAACCTTGCTGAAAACCGTTGTATTGTTTCCCCTAGCTATGTTTTCAAATGTTCATACTCTTCCAGGATGAGAAAGACATTTCTCATTATCACCCACCTATCTAAGAAAACTTCCATGAACTGATGAAATTTTGTTATGCTTGCATCTGGAAGGCTTTTAAACCAATTTTTATCTTTTCCTTGCAAAGACAAGGAAGACATCCTGATATAGACATCGTCATCTTCAACCTCATAAAGGTCAAGGAAATATTCAAACCTCTGGATGTGTTTTTTAGCAGTGACATTGGCATTCTCTCCATCAAATCTAGGCAACTCATTGATATAATTGGCAGGGATATCATGGAGGATAGAAGGTAAAACCAGAGGTTTGTATCTATATGGGATTTTCACAGGTATAAGAGGTAAAGCAAGGGGCTTATAACTGTCTGGAATTTCAACCTGCAACTCTGGGATTTTTACATATGTGTTAGGAATCTTGACAGCTGTGGGGAATAAAGCAAGAGGCTTATGTCTATCAAGGCTTTATATGGGTGTAGGAGTGTGTAGCAGAGATATGGGAATGGGCTCAATCCTTTGAGGTTCTTTAGGTTGAAAATGATCATCCTGAACTTCAACAATATACTCTAGACCAAGATCATGATAAGAGAGAAAGTAATTGTAGATGAAACCAATAATATCATGAATACAATTTGATCTTGAGTACCTGGTCTTTCTAGGATTCTTGTTCATGCTTCAGGTTCTTCCTCCAGTGGAGTCTTTGAGTTGGCACTTTTTGGAGCTAATTGGAGTCACCAGGTGAATGATCTCAGCCTTCTTGTGTCTTGTCACTGCCTATCATTGGTGATTAGATCTAGAACTTTGAAGTGTACTACTGGGGAAAGTTCCCCAGTATGGTTGCCATTCTTTTATCACTTTGTAATGTTCCCAAGGTTGGGGAGGCAGTCACAGAGGAAACATCAAAACCACTTCGAGTCTTGGATCTAGCCCTCCAAGACTTAGAGATGGATCTCTTTGTTTGATATAGAATTGTTTGAATAGATAGTAGGCTATCTATGTAGAACAGAATATGTTTTTGAGTTGGGTAGGTGCAGAGAAGAGGAACCATGGGCAATGGAGTCACAATCTGAGATTTAATCAAAAACAAATCCTACAGACAACCTTACAAGGAAAGGTAGGAAAATCAATGGATTCTTCATAAGCTTGTGGTATGGCAGAGGGGGAAAATGTTAAGAAGTCAAATTAAACATAGAGCAGTAAATAATTATATGTTAAACTTTCAGTGGAAAACATCGACATTGCTTTAAACTAGGAATAGGGTGTTTTTACACAAATCCTGATCTTAAATCTCTTTAAAACAATAGAGAAGAGAAACATATATGAAAACAAAGGAAAACAAAATCACAGTGAGAAAAACTTCACTAATGGATTTGACACAAGAATCATGTAACCGTTGTGACTGTATTATTTAATTGATGAAAAATATAGGAAGCTTTGTGAGCTCTGATACAAATCAAATCATGGTCCCTGGCCCCTTCCAACTATCTTTACTCTATCAGAAACATATATATAAATAAAAAACACAATTCTTAGGCTCAGGAGATCAAATTCAATCCTCCTGGCCGAAAATGGCAAGTAAATCCCAAAGATCTGGAACTGCAAATTTGGTTGAATCTACTGAAAATAGGGGTACACTCAGTCATTGGTTTCTCCCAATCGGTGACACCTGTGCAAACACTGAAGGATTTTATTGTACATGAGCTTGTATGGATAAAAACCCTCCTTAAGTTTCTTAAATTTCGTCTCCACCTCGTCGAAACGGCTCCCGCAAAATCGAGACTCTAACATGAAAAACAAAAAATCCAAAAAATGTGGCTGAAAGACAGCATTGATTATCCCTGCTCATGGTACCCGTGAAATGACTGGGAGAGGTTTTTATTCTTCATCCTGTGCTGAACAAAAACCTCTTTCGGGTTTTGAAAATTCATCTTCGTTTTCCCATAAACGCCTTCGGAAAAAGACTGGTTAAACACGTTCTGAAATCTATTTTGTTGGGGATAAGTGGTATTTCGGACCCTCTTGAGGTGGTAAGTGGTTTTAGGGGGGGGGGAGGGGGTCTACTAGCTTGTGGAGATGCCACGTTTCCGCAGGTGATTTTTAATAAATACCTTATCGGACCCCCCATCAGCTGATGCAACGTGAGGGGAGGGGGGGGGTCTGATATGCATGGGGGAGTAAAGGAGTGGGTATAGAACTTAGGATAGAGATTTTTTTTTGGTTTTTTGTTTTTGATTTAATTTGTTTTATATTTTTATTTTATGCTTGTTTACGTTTTGTTTTTTTAATTGTTTTATTTTTTTGATTTTTGTGTTTTGTTTTTATTTATTATTTTTATTACTTTGTTTTATTTTTAATTTTTATGTCTTATTTAATTAATATTTTTATATTGTTTATTATATGTTTTATAATTTTTGTTTTAATTCTTTTTAATTTATATATTTTTTATTATGTTTTGTTTATTATTTTTTATTAATTTTAATTCTAATATATTAACCTAAACACTAACTTAATTGAACTAAGTTAATCACTAATTAATAATTAATTAATGACTAATCTAATCTTTATTTTATTTTAAATTATCGTATAAAATAACTTTATTAGGCTAACAAGTATTTGAAAATGACACTAACACTTTAATATTAACTTAATAGTTCGTTTATTATCCTAAGTTTGTTTATGCAGGGATAAGTGGCGGACGAGAAGTAGTCAATGGGACAAAAGGGAAAAGGGGGTGAGTGGCGCAGAGGTGGACAAAAGATGCAGCAGGGTGATGGGGGATTGGGCGAAATGAATGGAGGGGAAATGGAAACAACTAAGAGACCAGCAAGCCATATGTCTTCATCATGGGCGCAACACCAAATAGCAGTTGAAGAATTGGGTTACCTATAATTATAGGACTCCAACATCGGCTCCACCTGGGGATGTGGCTCTTTCAGGAGGTGTCAAGAACCACTGAACTCTGAAAATGCAGATCGGTGCTTTATTCATTACGCCATGGAGTCGTTGCAGCTACAATCCTCGAACTGGCTCAAATTTGACTCAACACTGAATTAGATATCATCAACTGCCAACTCTGCTGGAAACTATACAATACTGAAAAAGATGCTCAAATGACTAAGCTTATTCAAAAATGCTACCTACCCGACGCTACTGACAACTTTGTGGTTTTAAATGATACAACAATGCCAGTGCAGCCAGTCAAGCAGCTACTCTAATAACTATACTCTTCCAATGTTCTTAAACAATATTAGAAATAGAACTTGCATGGGCAGCACATACTGATTTCCAACCTGATCTTTACAACACAAAGCCCTGGGTTTGTGAACAATTCCAGAGACTTTGGGAATCAATGGGTATTTTGAAAAGACAAATTCCTCCATATAGACAGCTACAATATCACGATAAACATGACCTATCTCCTAGTGTTCAAATTCAACCAATTCAACCTCATGATATGGAACTATATTTATGTTTTCTAGATCCTCAAAAAATTTCTGATATGGTTGCAAATGTTCTGATGGGATTTGTAATGTGACTTCTGCTGAAAAAATACAATGAAATTGTCTGCCTGATCATGTAAGTATCATAACATATTTTTATCCCATGAATAGATGAGGGAAAATGACTTTGACAACACAAGTCATCCACCACATCAGATATTGGATACTGTAGAAAATGAAGTGACTCTTGCATTGGTTCCACCGAGACTTCTTGATTTTCTGTGTGTTTATCCTTTAGCATATACTCAAGATTCTTTTCCAAAAACTGAAATGAATTAAAGAATAATGGTACAGATTTATTTTGGATTAACTCCTAATTCGTCTCAGGCTTTAAGCTTTCATCTGGAATTTGAAAATCAAAGTAGGTCAAGGGCTGCAATTCTGGGTTTAGAAAAGCCTCTATATCAACAATGGCATCTTCAACTGATTGATCAGAGAATTTTTTGTCTTCACTATTTACAACTGGCCTAGAGTTTCCTTTTAGAAATTGAAAAGATGAGAAACATAAGGGCGAAGTGTTTCCACTTACTCTGAGATTTTTTGCACTTTGATCATTGTTGTCATAATTTCCATGTACATATTGATTGTCCTGCTGGGATTCCAAATGATCTTCTTCCTCCCAATCATATGTGGCTGATTTATTTGAACAATCCACCTCTATTTCAGCCTCATGATCATCATCATACTGATCACACTTGGGTAATGCAAGTGAGTTTATCCTAGGGGTGACCTTATATCAGCAGGCATTGCATTATATACCTTATTGAACCTTGCTAAAAACTGTTGTATTGTTTCCCCTGGCTATCTTTTCAAATTTTCATACTCTTCCAAGATGAGAAAGACATTTCTCATTATCACATACCTATCTAAGAAAACTTGCAAGAACTGATGAAATGTTTTTATGCTTGCAGCTGGAAGGTTCTTAAACGAATTTTTAACTTTGCCTTGCAAAGACAAGGAAAACATCCTAATATAGACATCATCATATTCAACCTCATAAAGGTCAAGGAAATCTTCAAACCTCTGGATGTGTTTTTTAGAAATTACATTGGCATTCTCTCCATCGAATCTAGGCAGCTTATTGTTATAAATGGAAGGGAGATCATGGTGGATAGAATGTAAAACCATAGGTTTGTATCTATCTAGGACTTTCACAGGTATAAGAGGTAAAGCAAGGGTCTTATAACTATCTGGAATTTCAACCTGCAACTCTGGGATTTTTACATATGTGTTAGGAATCTTGACAGCTTTTCTAGAGAAAAAACCTCCTTCATTTTCTTAAATTTCGTCTCCACCTCGCCGAAACGACTCCCGCAAAATCCGGACTCTAATAGGAAAACCCCAAAATCCAAAAATTGAGGTTGAAAGACAGCTTTGATTCTCTCTACTCATGACACCTATGAAACGAATAGGAGAGGTTTTTGTTCTTTAGCCTGTGGTGAACAAAAGCCTCTTTCGGTTCTTTAAAATTCATCTCCATTTTCCCAGAAACGCCTTCGAAAAAATACTGGTTAAACACGTTGCCAAAGCGATTTTGTTGGGGATAATTGGTATTTCGAACCCTCCTGAGGTGGTAAGTGGTTTTAGGGGAGGGGGGGAGGGGTATTCTAGCTTGTGGAGCCGCCACGTGTCTGCAGGTCTTTTTTAATAAGCACCTTATCGGACCCCCATG
>ML777425.1:800154-814054 GCA_009831015.1 Picea engelmannii
GGGGGGGGGGTCCGATATGCATGGGGGAGTAGGGGAGTGGGTATAGAACTTAGGATAGAGATTGTTTTTTGGTTTTTTGTTTTCGTTTTAATTTGTTTTATATTTTTACTTTATGCTTGTTTACATTTTGTTTTTTTAATTGTTTTATGTTTTTAATTTTTGTGTTTTGTTTTTATTTATTATTTTTATTACTTTGTTTTATTTTTAATTTTTATATGTCTTATTTAATTAATATTTCTATATTGTTTATTATATGTTTTATAATTTTTCTTTTAATTCCTTTTAATTTATATATTTTTTATTATGTTTTGTTTATTATTTTTTATTAATGTTAATGCTAATATATTAAACTAAACAATGACTTAATCGAAGTAAGTTAATCACTAATTAATAATTAATTAATCACTAATCTAATCATTATTTTATTTTAAATTATCCTATAAAATAACTTTATTAGGCTAACATGTATTAGAAAATGCCACTAACACTTTAATATTAACTTAATAGTTCGTTTATTATCCTAAGTTTGTTTATGCAGGGATGAGTGGCAGACGAGAGGTAGTCAATGGGACAAAAGGGCAAAGGGGGTGAGTGGCGGAGAGGTGGAAAAAAGATGCAGCAAAGTGATGGAGGATCGAGCGAAATGAATGGAGGGGAAATGGAAACAACCAAGATACCAGCAAGCCATATGTCTTCATCATGGGGTCAACACCAAATAGAAGTTGAAGAATCGGGTTACCTATAATTATAGGACTCCAACATAGGCTCCACATGGGGATGCAACTCTTTCAGGAGGTGTCAAGAACCACTAAACTCTAAAAATGCAGAGTAGTGCTTTATTCATTGGGCCATGGAGTCGTTGCAGCTACAATCCTCGAACTGGCTCAGATTTAACTCAACACTGAATTAGATATCATCAACTGCAAACTCTGCTGGAAACTATACAACACTGAAAAAGATGCTCAAATGACTGAGCTTTTTCAAAACTGCTACCTACCCTACGCTACTGACAACTTTGTGGTTTTAAATGATACAATAATGTCAATGCAGCCTGTCAAGCAGCTGCTCTAATAACTATACTCTTCCAATGTTCTCAAACAATATTAGAAATAGAACTTGCACGGGCAGCACATACTGATTTCCAACCTGATCTTTATAAGACAAAGCCCTGGGTCTGTGAACAATTCCAGAGACTTTGGAAATCAATGGGTATTTTGAAAAGAAAAATCCCTCCATATAGATAGCTACAATATCACGATAAACATGACCTATATCCTGGTGTTCAAATTCAACCAATTCAACCTCATGATATCGAACTATATTTATGTTGTCTAGATCCTCAAAAAATTTCTGATATGGTTGCAAATGTTTTGATGGGCTTTGTAATGTGACTTCTGCTTAAAAAAGACAATGAAGTTGTCTGCCTAATCATGTCAATATCATAACATCTTTTTATCCCATGAATGGATGATGGAAAATGACTTTGAGAACACAAGTCATCCACCACATCAGATATTGGATCCTGTAGAAAATGAAATGTCTATTGCATTGGTTCCACCAAGACTTCTTGATTTTCTGTGTGTTTATCCTTTAGCATGATTCTTTTTCAAAAATTGAACTGAATTAAAGCATAATGGTACAGAGTTATTTTGGATTAACTCATAATTTGTCTCAGGCTTTAACTTTCATATAGAATTTGAAAATCAAAGTAGGTCAAGGGTTGCAATTCTAGGTTTAGAAAAGCCTCCATATCAACAATGGCATCTTCAACTGATTGATCAGATAATTTTTTGTCTTCACTATTTACAACTGGCCTAGAGTTTCTTTTCATAAATAGAAAAGATGAGAAACATAAGGGCAAAGTGTTTCCACTTACTCTGATATTTTTTGCACTTTGATCATTGTTGTCATAATTTCCATGTACAGATTGATTGTCCTGTTGAGATTGCAAATGATCTTATTCCTCCCAATCATATGTGGCTGATTTATTTGAACAATCCACCTCTATTTCAACCTCATGATCATCATCATACTAATCACACTTGGGTAATGCATTGAGTTGATCCTAGCGATGACCTTATATCAGCAGGCATTGCATTATATATCTTATTGAACCTTGTTGAAAACTGGTGTATTGTTTCCCCTGGCTATCTTTTCAAATGTTCATACTCTTCCAGGATGAGAAAGACATTTCTCATTATCACCCACCTATCTAAGAAAACTTGCATGAACTGATGAAATTTTTTTATGCTTGCGGCTGGAAGTCTTTTAAACCAACTTTTAACTTTTCCTTGCAAAGACAAGGAAAACATCCTAATATAGACATCGTCATCGTCAACCTCATAAAGGTCAAGGAAATCTTCAAACCTCTGGATGTGTTTTTTAGCAGTGACATTGGCATTCTCTCCATCAAATCTAGGCAGATTATTGTTATAATTGGCAGGGAGATCATGGAGGATAGAAGGTAAAACCATAGGTTTGTATCTATCTAGGACTTTCACAGGTATAAGAGGTAAAGCAAGGGGCTTATAACTGTCTGCAATTTCAACCTACCACTCTGGGATTTTTACATATTTCTTAGGAATCTTGATAGTTGTGGGGAATAAAGCAAGAGAATTATGTCTATCAAGGCCTTATATGGGTGTAGGAGTGTGTACTAGATCTATTGGAATGGGCTTAATCCTTTGAGGTTCTTCAGGTTGAAAATGATCATCCTGAACTTCAACAATATACTCTGGACCGGGATCATGATAAGAGAGAAAGTAATTGCAGATGAAACCAATAATATCATGAATACAATTTGAGCTTGAGTACCTGGTCTTTCTAGGCTTCTTGGCCACGCTTTAGGTTCTTCCTCCAGTTGAGCCTTTGAGTTGCCATTGTTTGGAGCTGATTGGAGTCACCAGGTGAATGATCTCAGCCTTATTGTGTCTGGTCACTGTCCACCATCAGTGATCAAATATGGAACTTTGATGTGTACTACTGGGGAAAGTTCCCCAGTATGGTCGCCATTCTATTATCACTCTGTAATTTTCCCAAGGCTGTGGAGGAAGTCATAGAGGAAACATCAAAACCACTTCGAGTCTTGGATCTAGCCCTCCAAGAATTAGATAGGGATATCTCTGTTTGATATATAATTGTTTGAATAGATAGTAGGCTATCTATGCATAACATACTATGTTTTTGAGTTGGGTAGGTGCAGAGAAGAGGAACCATGGGCAATGGAGTCACAATCTGAGATTTAATAAAAAACAAATCCTACAGATAGCCTTACAGGGTAACGTAGGAAAATCAATGGATTCTTCATAAGCTTGAGGTATGGCAGAGGGGGAAAATGTTAAGAAGTCAAATTAAAGACAGAGCAGTAAATAATTCTATGTTAAACTTTCAGTGGAAAACGTTGACATTGCTTTAAACTGGGAATAGGGTGTTCTTACAGAAATCCCGATCTTAAATCTCTTTAAAACAATAGAGAAGAGAAACATATATGAAAACAAAGGAAAACAAAATCACAGTGAGAAAAACTTCACCAATGGATTTGACACAAGAATCATGTAACCGTTGCGACTGTATTATCTAATTGATGAAAAATATAGGAAGCTTTGTGAGCTCTGACACAAATCAAATCATGGTCCCTAACCCCTTCCAACGATTTTTACTCTATCACAAACATATATATAAATACAAAACACAATCCTTAGGCTCAGGAGATCAAATTCGATCCTCCTGGCCGAAAATAGCAAGTAAATCCCAAAGATCTGGAACTGCAAATTTGGTCGAATCTACTGAAAATAGGGGTACACTCAGTCATTGGTTTATCCCAATCGGTGACACTTGTGCAAACACTAAAGGATTTTATTGTATATGACCTTGTCTGGAGCAAAACCCTCCTTCAGTTTCTTAAATTTCGTCTCCACCTCGCCGAAACGGCTCCCGCAAAATCGGGACTCTAACAGGAAAAACCAAAAATCCAAAAAATGAGGCTGAAAGACAACTTTGATTCTCTCTACTCATGGAACCTATGAAACGATTGGGAGAGTTTTTTGTTCTTCAGCCTGTGCTGAACAAAAACCTCTTTCGATTCTTTAAAATTCATCTCCTTTTTCCCAAAAACACCTTCGGAAAAAGACTGGTTAAACACGTTGCGAAAGTGATATTGTTGGGGATAAGTGGTATTTCGGACCCTCCCGAGGTGGTAATTAGTTTTCAAGGGGGGTGTCTGATAGCTTGTGGAGACACCATGTGTCCACAAGTTTTTTTTAATAAACACCTTATTTGACCCCCCATGAGTTGATGCAACGTGAGGGGAGGGGGGGGTGTTCTATATGCATGGGGGAGTAGGGGACTGGGTATAGAACTTAGGATAGAGAGTTTTTTTGGGTTTTTTGTTTTCGTTTTAATTTGTTTTATAATTTTACTTTATGCTTGTTTACATTTTCTTTTTTTAATTGTTTTATGTTTTTAATTTTTGTGTTTTGCTTTTATTTATTATTTTTATTACTTTGTTTTATTTTTAATTTTTATATGTCTTATTTAATTATTATTTTTATATTGTTTATTATATGTTTTATAATTTTTGTTTTAATTCCTTTTAATTTATATATTTTTTATTATGTTTTGTTTATTATTTTTTATTAATGTTAATTCTAATATATTAACCTAAACACTAACTTAATCGAACTAAGTTAATTACTAATTAATAATTAATTAATGACTAGTCTAATCATTATTTTATTTTAAATTATCATATAAAATAACTTTATTAGGCTAACAAGTATTAGAAAACACCACTAACACTTTAATATTAACTTAATAGTTCGTTTATTATCCTAAGTTTGTTTATGCAGGGATGAGTGGCGAACGAGAGGTAGTCAATGGGACAAAAGGACAAAGGGGGTGAGTGGCACAGAGGTGGACAAAAGATGCAGCAGGGTGATGGAGGATCGAGTGAAATGAATGGAGGGGAAATGGAAACAACCGAGAGAGCAGCAAGTCATATGTCTTCATCACGGGGTCAACACCAAATAGCAGTTGAAGAATCAGGTTACCTATAATTATAGGACTTCAACATAGGCTCCACCTGGGGATGCAACTCTTTCAGGAGGTGTCAAGAACCACTGAACACTGAAAATGCAGATCGGTGCTTTATTCAAGTGGCCATGGAGTCGGTGCAGCTACAATCCTCGAACTGCCTCAGATTTAACTCAACACTGAATTAGATATCATCAACTACAAACTCTGCTGGAAACTATACAATACTGAAAAAGATGCTCAAATGACTGAGCTTATTCAAAACTGCTACCTACCCTACGCTACTGACAACTTTGTGGTTTTAAATGATACAATAATACCAGTGCATCCAGTCAAGCAGCTACTCTAATAACTATACTCTTCCAATGTTCTCAAACAATATTAGAAATAGAACTTGCACGGGAAGCACATACTAATTTCCAACCTGATATTTACAACACAAAGACTTGGGTTTGTGAACAATTCTAGAGACTTTGGGAATCAATGGGTATTTTGAAAAGAAAAATTCCTCCATATAGACAGCTACAAGTAAGGAATGTCATCAAACATGCACGTCATATCAGTTGGTTGTTCCTCTGCAAGTTGAGATGGAGCTTTATCTTTGACTACATTTTGAATTGAATACATGAAAGAGTCATTATCCAAGCCATGGTTACAAGGGTGAGCTGCAAAATGTTTGGGAACAGTGACCTTTTGTTTCTCGAAAATCAATGGAACATGATGTCTTTAAACATCAAGTTTTTCTCTTATGCTAATTTTCTGCATCATCTCTTCCATGGTGCTGGCCAGAATGTTCAGTTTAGCTTCTAATGATTTCAGTTGCTCCTTTTCTTTGTTCCTTACCTTTTACCTTTTGATCAGCAAGTTGGCATCCACATCAACTGCAATGTTATGCATTTCTTCAAGAGTTGCAGTGTTCCTTTCTCTTAATTGGAACGTCATCTCAGGATTGAAGGCATCTGGGTAATGCAAGTGAATTGATCCTAGGGGTGGCCTTATATTAGCACACATTGCATTATATACCTTATTGAACATTACTGAAAATTGTTGTATTTTTTCCCCTGGCTATCTTTTCAAATGTTCATACTCTTCCAGGATGAGAAAGACATTTCTCATTATCACCCACCTATTTAAGAAAACTTGCATGAACTGATGAAATATTTTTATGCTTGTAGCTGGAAGGTTTTTAAACCAATTTTTAACTTTGCCTTCCAAAGACAAGGAAAACATCCTAATATAGACATCGTCATCTTCAACCTCATAATGGTCAAGGAAATAGTCAAACCTCTTGATGTGTTTTTTAGCAGTGACATTGGCATTCTCTCCATCAAATCTAGGCAGCTTATTGTTATAATTGGCAGGGAGATCATGGAGGATAGAAGGTAAAACCAAAGGTTTGTATCTATCTAGGACTTTCACAGGTATAAGAGGTAAAGCAAGGATCTTATAACTGTCTGGAATTTCAACCTGCAACTCTGGGATTTTTACATATGTGTTAGGAATCTTGACAGCTGTGGGGAATAAAGCAAGAGGCTTATGTCTATCAAGGCTTTATATGGGTGTGGGAGTGTGTACCAAAGCTATGGGAATGGGATCAATCCTTTGAGGTTCTTCAGGTTGAAAATGATCATCCTGAACTTCAGCAATATACTCTGGACCAGGATCATGATAAGATAGAAAGTAATTGCAGATGAAACCAGTAATATCATGAATACAATTTGAGCTTGAGTACCTGGTTTTTCTACGCTTCTTGGTCATGCTTTAGGTTCTTCCTCTAGTGGAGTCTTTGAGTTGGCACTGTTTGGAGTTGATTGGAGTCACCAGGTGAATGATCTCATCATTCTTGTGTCTAGTCACTGTCCACCATCAGTGATCAGATCTGGAACTTTGAAGTGTACTATTGGGGAAAGCTCCCCAGTATGGTTGCCATTCTGTTATCACTCTGTAAATTTCCCAAGATTATGGAGGCAGTCACAGAGGAAACATCAAAACCACTTCGAGTCTTAGATCTAGCCCTCCAAGACTCAGAGAAGGATCTCTCTATTTGATATAGAATTTTTTGAATAGATAGTAGGCTAGCTATGCAGAACATAATATGTTTTTGAGTTGGGTAGGTGCAGAGAAGAGGAACCATGGGAAATGGAGTCACAATCTAAGATTTAATCAAAAACAAATCCTACAGACAGCCTTACAGGGAAAGGTAGTAAAATCAAGGGTTTTTTCATAAGCTTGAGGTATGGCAGAGGGGGAAAATGTTAAGAATTCAAATTAAAGACAGAGCAGTAAATAATTCTACATTAAAATTTCAGTGGAAAACGGTTACATTGCTTTAAACTGGGAATAGGGTGTTTTTACACAAATCCTGATCTTAAATATCTTTAAAATAATATATAAGAGCAACATATATGAAAACAAAGGAAAACAAAATCACACTGAGAAAAAATTCACCAATGGATTTGACACAAGAATCCTGTAACCGTTGTGATTGTATTATTTAATTGATGAAAAATACAGGAAGCTTTGTGAGTTCTGATACAAATCAAATTATGGTCCTTGACCCCTTACAACTATTTTAACTCTATCACAAACATATATATAAATCAAAAACACAATCCTTAGCCTCAGAAGATCAAATTCGATCCTCCTGGCCGAAAATAGCAAGTAAATCCCAAAGATCTAGAACTGCAAATTTGGTCGAATCTGCTGAAAATAGGGGTACACTCAGTCATTGGTTTCTCCCAATTGGTGACACCTGTGCAAACACTGAAGTATTTTTTTGTATATGAGCTTGTATGGAGAAAAACCCTCCTTCATTTTCTTAAATTTCATCTCCACCTCCCCAAAACGGCTCTCGCAAAATCGGGACTCTAACAGGAAAAACTAAAAATCCAAAAAATGAGGCTGAAAGACAACTTTGATTCTCCCTGCTCATGGCACCTGTGAAACGACTGGGAGAGTTTTTTGTTCTTCGACCCGTGTTGAACAAAAACCTCTTTTGGTTTTTTAAAATTAATCTTCGATTTCCCAGAAACGCCTTCGGAAAAAGACTGGTTAAACACGTTGTGAAAGCGATTTTGTTGGGGATAAGTGGTATTTCGGACCCTCTTGAGGTGGTAAGTGGTTTTTTTGGGGGGGGGTCTGCTGGCTTGTGGAGCCACCACATGTCCACAGGTATTTTTTAATAAACACCTTATCGGACCCCCCATGAGCTGATCCAACGTGAGGGGAGGGTGGGGCGTCTGATATGCATGGGGGAGTAGGGGAGTGGGTATAGAACTTAGGATATAGAGTTTTTTTTGGTTTTTTGTTTTCGCTTTAATTTGTTTTCTATTTTTACTTTATGCTTGTTTACGTTTTGTTTTTTTAATTGTTTTATGTTTTTCATTTTTGTGTTTTTTATTTATTTATTACTTTTATTACTTTGTTTTTTTTTTTTATATATGTCTTATTTAATTAATATTTTTATATTGTTTATTATATGTTTTATAATTTTTATTTTAATTCTTTTTTAATTTATAGATTTTTTATTATGTTTTTTTTATTATTTTTTATTAATGTTAATTCTAATATATTAACCTAAACACTAACTTAATCGAACTAAGTTAATCAGTAATTAATAATTAATTAATGAGTAATATAATCATTATTTTATTTTAAATTATCCTATAAAATAACTTTATTAAGCTAACAAGTATTAGAAAACGCCACTAACACTTTAATATTAACTTAATAGTTCATTTATTATCCTAAGTTTGTTTATCCATGGATGAGCGGTGCATGAGAGGTAGTCAATGGAACAAAATGGCAAAGGGGGTGAGTGGCGTAGAGGCGGAGAAAAGATGCAACAAGGTGATGGAGGATCAGGTAAAATGAATTGGGGGGAAATGGAAACAACCGAGAGACCAACAAGTTGTATGTCTCCATCACGAGGGCAATGCCAAATAGCAATTGAAGAATCGGGTTACCTATAATTATAGGACTCCAGCATAGGCTCCACCTGGGGATGCATCTCTTTCAGGAGGTGTCAAGAACCATTGAACTCTGAAAATGCAGGCCGGTGCTTTATTCATTGGGCCATGGAGTCGTTGCAGCTACAATCCTTAAACTGACTCGGATTTGACTCAACACTGAATTAGATATCATCAACTTCAAACTCTGCTGGAAACTATACAATACTAAAAAAGATGCACAAATGACTGAGCTTATTTAAAACTGCTACCTACCCTATGCTACTGACAACTTTGTGGTTTTAAATGATACAATAATGCTAGTGCATCCAGTCAAGCAGCTTCTCTAATAACTATACTCTTCCAATGTTCTCAAACAATATTAGAAATAGAAGTTGCACGGGAAACACATACTGATTTCCAACCTGATCTTTACAACACAAAGCCCTGGGTCTGTGAACAATTCCAGAGACTTTGGGAATCAATGGGTATTCTGAAAATAAGAATTTCTCCATATAGATAGCTACAATATCATGATAAACATGACCTATCTCCTGGTGTTCAAATTCAACCAATTCAACCTCATGATATAGAACTATATTTATGTTGTCTAGATCCTCAAAAAAAATCTGATATGGCTGCAAATGTTCTGATGGGATTTGTAATGTGACTTCTGCTGAAAAAAGACAATGAAGTTGCTTTCCTGATCATGTCAATATCATAACAGCTTTTTATCCCATGAATGTATGATGGAAAATGACTTTGACAACACAAGTCATCCACCACATCAGATATTGGATCCTGTAGAAAATGAAATGACTGTTGCATTGGTTCCACTGAGACTTCTTGATTTTCTGTGTGTTTATCCTTTAGCATATACTCAAGATTCTTTTTCAAAAACTAAAATGAATTAAAGCATAATGGTACAGATTTATTTTGGATTAACTCACAATTTGTCTTAGGCTTTAAGATTTCATCTGGAATTTGAAAATCAAAGTAGGTCAAGGGCTGCAATTTTGGGTTTAGAAAATCCTCCATATCAACAATGGCATCTTCAACTTATTGATTAGATAATTTTTTGTCTTCACTATTTACAACTTGCCTAGAGTTGCTTTTCAGAAATTGAAAAGATGAGAAACATAAGGGCAAAGTGTTTCCACTTACTCTGAGATTTTATGCACTTTGATCATTGTTGTCATAATTTCCATGTACAGATTGATTGTCCTGTTGGGATTGCAAATGATCTTATTCCTCCCAATCATATGTGGTTGATTTATTTGAACAATCCACCTCTATTTCATCTTCGTGATCATCATCATACTGATCACACTTGGGTAGATTATCCAAGTAAGGAATGTCATCAAACATGCACATCATATCAACTGGTTGTTCCTCTGCAAGTTGAGATGGAGCCTCATCTTTGACTACGTCATGAATTGAATACATGAAAGAATAATTATCCAAACCACGGTACCAAGGGTGAGGTACAAAATGTTTGGGAACAATGACCTTTTCTTTCTCGGAAATCAATTGATAATGATGTCTTTCAACATCAAAATTTTCTCTTATGTTAATCTTCTGCATCATCTCTTCCATGGTGTTGGACAGAATGTCCAGTTTAGCTTCTAATGACTTCAGCTACTCCTTTTCTTTGTTCTTTACCTTTGACCTTTTGATCAGCAAGCTGGCCTCCACATCAAATGCAATGTTATTCATTTCTTTGACAGTTGCAGTGTTCCTTTCTCTTAATTGGAACACCATCTCAGGATTGAAGGCATCTGGGTAATGCAAGTGAGTTGATCCTAGGGGTGGCCTTATATCAGCAGGCATTGCATTATATACCTTATTGAACCTTGTTGAAAACTGTTGTATTGTTTCCCCTGGCTATCTTTTCAAATGTTCATACTCTTCCAGGATGAGAAAGACTTTCTTCATTATCACCCACCTATCTAAGAAAACTTGCATGAACTGATGAAATTTTTTTATGCTTTCAACTGGAAGGTTTTTAAACAAATTTTTAACTTTGCCTTGCAAAGACAAGGAAAACATCCTAATATAAACATTGTCATCTTCAACCTCATAAAGGTCAAGGAAATATTCAAACCTCTGGATGTGTTTTTTAGTAGTGACATTGGCATTCTCTCCATCAAATCTAGGCAGCTTATTGTTATAATTGGCAGGGAGATCATGGAGGATAGAAGGTAAAACCAAAGGGTTGTATCTATCTGGGACTTTCACAGGTATAAGAGGTAAAGCAAGGGGCTTATAACTGTCTGTAATTTGAACCTGCAACTCTGGGATTTTTACATATGTGTTAGGAATCTTGACAGTTGTGGGGAATAAAGTAAGAGGCTTATGTCTATCAAGGCTTTATATGGGTGTATGAGTGTGTAACAGAGCTATGGGAATGGGCTCAATCCATTGAGGTTCTTCAGGTTCAAAATGATCATCCTGAACTTCAACAATATACACTGGACCAGGATCATGATAAGAGAGAAAGTAATTGCAGATGAAACCAATAATATCATGAATACAATTTGAGCTTGAGTACCTGGTCTTTCTAGGCTTCTTGGTCATGCTTTAGGTTCTTCCTACAGTCGAGTCTTTTAGTTGGCACTATTTGGAGCTGATCGGAGTCGCCAGGTGAATGATATTAGCCTTCTTGTGTCTGGTCACTATCCACCATCAGTGATCAGATATGGAACATTGAAGTGTACTACTGGGGAAGTTCCCCTGTATAGTCACCATTCTGTTACCACTCCGTAATTTTCTGAAGGCTGTGGAGGCAGGCACAGAGGAAACATCAAAACCACTTTGAGTCTTGGATCTAGCCCTCCAAGACTCAGAGAGGGATCTCTCTGTTTGATATAGAATTGTTTGAATAGATAGTATGTTAGCTATGCAGAACAGAATATGTTTTTGAGTTGGGTAGGTGCATACAAGAGGAACCATGGGTAATGGAGTCACAAATCAACATTTAATCAAAAACAAATCCTACAGAAATCCTTACAGGGAAAGGTAGGAAAATCAATGGATTCTTCATAAGCTTGAGGTATGACAGAGGGGGAAAATGTTAAGAAGTCAAATTAAAGACAGAGAAGTAAATAATTCTACATTAAACTTTCAGTGGAAAACATTGACATTGCATTAAACTGGGAATAGGGTGTTTTTACACAAATCCTGATCTTAAATCTCTTTAAAACGATAGAGAAGAGAAACATATATGAAAACAAAGGAAAACAAAGTCACATTGAGAAAACCTTCACCAATAGACTTGACACAAGAATCCTGTAACCGTTGCGACTGTATTATATAATTGTTGAAATATACAAGAAGCTTTGTGAGCTTTGATACAAATCAAATCATGGTTCCTGACCCCTTCCAACTATTTTTACTCTATCACAAACATATATATAAATCAAAAACAAAATCCTTAGGCTCAGGAGATCAAATTCGATCCTCTTGGCCGAAAATAGCAAGTAAATCCCAAAGATCTGGAACTGCAAATTTGGTTGAATCTGCTGAAAATAGGGGTACACTCAGTCATTGGTTTCTCCCAATCGATGGCACATGTGCAAACAATGAAGGATTTTATTGTATATGATATTGTTTGGAGAAAAACCATCCTTCAGTTTCTTAAATTTTGTCTCCACCTCGCCGAAACAGCTCCCGCAAAATCGGGACTCTAACAAGAAAAACCAAAAATCCAAAAAATGAGGTTGAACGACAACTTCGATTATCCCTGCTCATGGCACCTATGAAACGAATGCGAGAGGTTTTTTTTCTTCAGCCCGTGATGAACAAAAACCTCTTTCGGTTTTTTAAAATTCATCTTCGTTTTCCCAGAAACGCCTTCGGAAAAAGACTGGTTAAATACGTTGTGAAAGCGATTTTGTTGGGGATAAGTGGTATGTCGGACCCTCCTGAGGTGGTAAGTGGTTTTAGGGGGGGCGTCTGGTGGCTTGTGGAGCCGCCACGTGTTCGCAGCTTTTTTTAATAAACACCTTATCGGACCCCCCATGAGTTGATGCAACGTGAGGGGAGGGGGGGGGGTCCGATATGCATGGGGGAGTAGGGGAGTGGGTATAGAACTTAGGATAGAGAGTTTTTTTTGGTTTTTTGTTTTCGTTTTAATTTGTTTTATATTTTTACTTTATGCTTGTTTACGTTTTGTTTTTTAATTGTTTTATGTTTTTAATTTTTGTGTTTTGTTTTTATTTATTATTTTTATTACTTTGTTTTATTTTTAATTTTTATATGGCTTATTTAATTAATATTTTTATATTGTTTATTATGTGTTTTATAAAAAAAAATTAATTCTTTTTAATTTATATATTTTTTATTATGTTTTGTTTATTAGTTTTTATTAATGTTAATTCTAATATATTAACCTAAACACTAACTTAATCAAACTATGTTAATAACTAATTAATAATTAATTAATGACGAATCTAATCATTATTTTATTTTAAATTATCCTATAAAATAACTCAATTAGGATAAAAAGTATTAGAAAATGCCACTTACCCTTTCATATTAACTTAATTGTTCATTTATTATCCTAAGTTTGTTTATGCAGGGATGAGTGGTGAGCGAGAGGTAGTCAACAGGACAAAAGGGCAAAGGGGGTGAGTAGCGCAGAGGTGGACAAAGGATGCAGCAGGGTAATGGAGGATCGGGCGAAATAAATGGAGCAGGAAATGGAAACAACCGAGAGACCAAGAAGCCAGATGTCTTCTGTTAAGAACCAAATATCAATATAGCATAGAAAAACCTCATAAAAAGAACTCAACGCCTTGAAAAAGAGATAATTTCAGATAATAAGCCTCTTCGAGGGGGCAACCTCCTTTTACCCCACTTAAATGTTCAAGTACAAGATGATTCAAAATGAAAATGTCTCCTTGGTATATATAGGAGACTAG
>ML777425.1:819851-840177 GCA_009831015.1 Picea engelmannii
TTACCCCACTTAAATGTTCAAGTACAAGATGATTCAAAATGAAAATGTCTCCTTGGTATATATAGGAGACTAGGAGGTATAATTACAACTAATGGCCTAAAGCCGACATAAATAAAATAACATTACTAATCTAATATGACCCACTTAAGGGGTAATAAATAACATTACTAATCTAATATGCCCCAATTAAGGGGTAATGAGCCAATATTAGGGCTTAACATCTTCATCACGGGGGCAATGCCAAATAGCTGTTGAAGAATCGGGTTACCTATAATTATAGGACCCCAACAACCATATTTTTACTTTCAACATTTCTTGACAACCTAAATGCATTCTCCAATGATTTGGGTTCCCAAAGGTGAACCTCATGTTGAACTTTATCTCTTAAAGTTCCTATGAATACATCAATCAAGTGCTCATCTGGAATATATGTTACCTTTATATTCAATCTTTGGAAATTCTCAATGTGCTCTGTAACTGAACCCTTTTGCTTGAGATTTATCAATTGGCTAAAGAAGGTATTTCTCCTTGTATCCTCATAGTGTGCTATCATTTCTTCGGTGAAAATTGTCCAAGTGACAAGTGATTTGTGAGAACAAAGAAATCTATACCATAAAAATTGATTGGGTTCTAAATATAAAGAAACAATTCGTACCTTTTGTGTATGTGGAACATTATGTAGATCAAAGAATTGCTCCATCTGAAGTATCCATGTGATAGGGTCCTTGGCATCAAACTTCCTCGTATTGATCTTAGGAACATGGTTGGTATTCAACCCATAGTTGGAGTTTCTCCATTCTTGATCCACGTTCCTTATGTCCTCATCATGAATTTCATGGGATACATTTTCACTTTCAGGTGTCCTCTCTATTACGAGATTTTTCAATACTTCCAAGATCTCCTCTTTTAAACCATCCATCTTTGCCTCCAACTTAGCTTCCATCTCTTATAATTCATATTTTGTTATTGTCTTCTTGTGTAAACCATTTATGTCCCTATGCATTTCTTCACCTTCATCAAGAGTCCAAGTAGGATTGTCTAGTGATGCAGGAGCATCTCTCCACGTCAGCCAACCAGCCAGCCAACCACGCCAGCGAATTCAAATCGTGTGATGAAGAGAGGCGCAATCCTCATTTAAAATTTCAATTGAATGTAATTTAATGATTAGGATGTTGAGCCATAAGGTCGTGCCTTTGTGCAGGCATAGAGTAGATAGGCCTTTAAATGATTGTAAGGCTAAGATCTAGATCCGATTTGTGGACTAGACAACCCATTCAATGTAATTGAATAGGGTAGGTAGATTGGAGGGAAGAGCTCGAAGAGCCCCTCAAGTAAAATCAAAGGGATTTTAGTATCTCATTTGACAAAGAAGAGAGGAGAAGTAAGCAGAGAGAGAATAGTTGAGTTAGAATCTACGAGTAGAGAGCAGAAGACAATGAGTCGTGACCTTGTTACAGGTCGTGCTCAGGAACACCTTGTAATTACAGGTGTTTTCCATTTTAATACAAATAGCAGTTTTTCCTGCAAGATTATGTGTTGAATGAATGTTTGTGAGTGTTCTTCGTATGATATGAATGTATGTTGTAGATGTATGTCGTAGGTTTTCATTTGCAAGAGTATGTCTAATTTCAGGTGAAGGTCTTTGAGGTTTCATGTTAAGAGGGCGTGACAGAGTACTGCGGTCTCTGAATACCAGTGCACTGAAGCACTTCTGAATTTTGTGGGTTCAGACAAAGACGTGTTGCGGGCACAGAAAATGGAATCAACAACCCGGAAGGAGACTTGTGAGGTTGTTGAACACCTCAGGAGGCAAGGTTGTGTAGGAGATACACAGTTGCAGATAGAAGCTCTGAGGATTTCTGTGAAGCTCTGTCAGGTGGGCATTGAGCCAGTGCAAGGAGTGCACAAAGGAAGAATTCTACTGAGAGTTCACTGAAGAAACAGAATCACTAAGGATTCTGAGAGCTCTGCTAGAAGGGCATTGAGAAAGTGAGTATGAAGTGAACAGAAAGAGAATAGAACTGTTGGACGTTCTGTGAGAAGACACTCTTCCAGGAGAGCATTGAGTAAGTGCCAGATCACACAGAAGGAACTCTATTGAGTTCAAAAGAAAATAGAATCTCTGAGGAGTTCTGCAAGAGGCTCTGCCAAGTGGGCATTGAGAATATACATAGGGTTACTGAATACCCGAAAATACTCAGCAATAGGTTGCTTGAGCAGACGGAGAGCCAGGAGGGCATCTGAATTCTCCATCTGAGGGAGAAAGGTAGAAGGACAAGTTTTCCTTGGAGGTCGAAGCTACAAGAAAGCTCAGAGTGGATAGCACCTTTGTGTGCATGTGAATACTCTGCAGAGGTGCATGAGTTGAAGATTCCTTTAAGGATTCGAGATAAGAACCTCAGGAAGAACAGCGTCATTAAGAGCGCCGGCGAGGACTCAGACATTGGAGGTTAGAAGATGAAGTCTTTCGACTTCACGAGTGGTGAAAACGTGAAAAGGCGATAACTCCACGTTGTGGGCCTAGTTGACGTCACGTTGGAGAATCGGGATTCAGAGGATCGAGAATCCTGTGGACATGAGGTTCATGCTTTTCGGCATTTAAAAGCCAAAATTAGTGAAAGGAAGGGAAGGTCGGGATAGCAGTTATTTCAGCATTTCGTGTGTCGGGATATCGGTAGTCGAGAGATCGGGCTCTCGCATCAATAAATCTCGAAGGACATATGGCTGTGGTCATATGAGAATTGGTCATGTGGGCCAAGAGATAGCCAGGGGATAAATGCTGAAGGTGCATTTCGGGAAATCGACAATCGATTGATCGCGGGAACAAGCTACTCGACATTGCAACCGTCGAAATCGTGATAAGGAAAATCCTAAAAGAGGAAAGAGGAAAAGGTCAGCATTGACTGATTCGGGTTTCGGGGATTCGAGAGACCAACGCTTGACCACTGGACTCGCGAAGTTGCGAAATCCGATCTCCCAAGCACAAAGAGGAGATCCCGTGAGAGTTTATTGTGGGTGCAGATTTCCCGATAGGGAAATAGAAGATCCGTTAGAGTTCTTCGGGCCGGTGAAAAGGGAAGATCCTGTGTTGATGACGGAACTTTCAACCTACGGGTTGTGGAGAGAGCGTTGGCATCGGTTTCATCAAGTGGTATCAGAGCGGGACTTCACTTGTATATTTCAGGTGAAATGAGAAGGAGTAAAGAGATAGGGTTGTTGGAGACTCTGTGATGGTTTTTTGCAGGTAGGCAACAATCAAGAAGACAGTCAGGAAGACTGTGGAGGAAGCCAAAACACTCGGGGTGCAGGAGTGAGTAGCAGATTTTCCAGGAAGGAAGACAGAGACATCAACATGGCTACTGAAGGTCGTAGGTATGTTGGTAAAAAAAACCCAGAGTTGTTGAGTACAGCTGAAAGGGGGAAAGAACTTGCCGACATCAGGGTAAGAATAGAAGAGCTTGAACTATGGATGCAGCAGAATACCAAGCCAAGATGGGTGTATGAATGGCCCATGATGAAGACAAAATCAAAATGGATAGTCAAGGAGTTGATGGCTAGAAGACAGTGTAGACTGTTAAAAGGATGGTTGAGGCATACTGATAACCTCGACAGACCCGAGGAGATGGTTCAGACATGTGAACCAGAGATTGGGAAAATTCTCAGTGAAGAGAACGAAATGGGATCAGTTGGAGATATCAAGAACTCCCAGGAGGGCAAGGAGGAAATTCCATTTTTCCAGGTGGACAATGAGTTAAGATCACTGTGGGATCTCAGAGACTATCAGGAAGACAGCCAAGGAATTTCACATTGCCAGCTGGGCAATGATATGAGGTCGCTGCAGGATCTCGAAGACTGCCAGGAAGGTAGTGGAAGCATACCATATTTCCAGGTGAGCAGGGATGAACAGATGAGACTATCTGAGAGTCTCATAAACTCAGAGGTGAGTTTGTATCAGCAGATGCAGCTGACAGAGAAGGAAGATTCATGTGGTTTACTAAGCCATGTGAATGAAGATGATGACAAGTTAAAAACTTTCACCATACGAGAGGCCGATCTAAAGAGCCTTATAATTATTGGGGGAATCGAGATATTCCTACCACTTGCCCAGGGGGAGGCAAAAATCAGGGTTGCAGATGCAACAACCACAGGAGCAGAACAGCCAGTTGCGACTGACAGGGAAAAAGGATTGGAGCAGATATCTGAGGTTGCCCAAGCAGGAAAGAAAAATGAGCATTCTGAGGAGTGTCTCAATGCTTTCAGCCAGGGAGCTGAGGAAGCTGCAGCACTGAAGCTGACAGCAAAGGAAGAAGGAGAGGATAATGAGCATTCTGAGGAGTGGCTCAATATTTTCAGTCGGGAGACTGAAAAGACTGCAACATGGGAGTTTGCAGTAGAAGAAGTAGACAACATTAGTTTGTTTGATCTGTATGAACAATTTGAATCCTTGGAGAGAAGGGTGAAGGTGTAGGGCATGCACATCCAACAGGTGAAGTTGGAAGCTAATGAAGAAAGCATGGGAGATCACAGTGATCTGCCCATGTGCCGAAAATTTTTGCAGCTGAGGAGACTGCATGAACAGGGCCAGCCATTGGATCAGTTGGCTGAAGTGATCGAGGAGATCAACGAGTTGATGTTAGGGTCAGTAGAGACTGTCAGCAAGGAGAATCTAAACAGAAGGAAGCAGCAGCAGCAGCAGAGAGATGAAGCGAATGAACAGCTCCAGAGGATGGTTTGGGATCCAGGAGGATTTCCACAGCTGATATGGGAAGCTCATGAGCAGGAGCTCATGAATTTTGCAGCTAAGGAGTATGATGTAGGAGCATATCTCCATGTCAGCCAACCAGCTTTCCAACCACGCCAGCGAATTCAATTTGCGTGATGAAGAGAGGCGCAGTCCTCATTTAAAATTTGAATTGAATGTAATTTAATCATTAGGCTATTGAGCCATAAAGTCATGCCTTTGTGCAGGCGTAGAGTAGATAGGCCTTTAAATGATTGTAAGGCTGAGATATAGATCCGATTTGTGGACGAGACAACCCATTCAATGTAATTGAATAGGGTAGGTAGATTGGAGGGAAGATCTCGAAGAGCCCCTCAGGTAAAAAAAAGGGGATTTTAGTATCTCATTTGATAGAGAAGATAGGAGAAGTAAGCAGAGAGAGCATAGTAGATTTAGAATCTGCGAGTAGAGAGAAGAAGAGAAGGAGCTGTGACCTTGTTATAGGTTGTGCTCAAGAACACCTTGTAATTACAGGTGTTTGCCATTTTAATACAAATAACAGTTTTTCCTGCATGACTATGTGTTGAATGAATGTCTGTGAGTGTTCTTCGTATGATATGAATGTATGTTGTAGATGTATGATGTAGGTTTGCATTTGAAGGAGTATGTCTGATTTTAGGTGAAGGTCTTTGAGGTTTCATGTCAAGAGGGTGTGATAGAGTACTGCAGTCTCTGAATACCAGTGCACTGAAGCACTTTTGAATTCTGCGGGTTCAGACAAAGACGTGTTGCGGGCACAAAAACTGGAATCAACAACCTAGAAGGAGACTTGTGAGGTTATTGAACACCTCAGGAGGCAAGGCTGTGTAGGAGATACACAGTTGCAGACAGAAGCTCTGAGGAGTTATGTGAAGCTCTACCAGGTGGGCATTGAGCCAATGCAAGGAGTGCACAAAGGAATAATTTTGCTGAGAGTTCACTGAAGAAATATAATCACTAAGGATTCTGAGAGCTCTACTAGAAGGGAATTGAGCGGGTGTGTATGAAGTGAACAAAAAGAGAACAAAACTGTTGGACGTTCTATGAGAAGACACTCTTCCAGGAGAGCATTGAGTAAGAGCGAGAGCACACAGAAGGAACTCTATTGAGGTCAGAAGAAAATAGAATCTCTGAGGAGTTCTGCAAGAGGCTCTGCTAGGTGGGCATTGAGCATATACATAGGGTTATTGAATACCCAGAAATACTCAACAATAGGTTGCTTGAAAATATGGAGAGCCAGGAGGGAATCTGAATTCTCCATCTGAGGGAGAAAGGCAGAAGGACAAGTTTTCCTTGGAGGTCAAAGCTACAGGAAAGCTCAGAGTGGATAGCACCTTTGTGTGCATGTGAATACTCTATAGAGGTGAATGAGTTGAAGAATCCTTTGAGGATTCGAGATAAGCACCTCAGGAAGAACAGCATCATTAAGAGTGCAGGTAAAGACTTAGACATCGGAGGTTAGAAGAGGAAGTCTTTCGACTTCACAAGTGGCGAAAATTCGAAAAGGAGAGAACTCCACATTGTGGGCCTAGTTGACGTCACATCAGAGAATTTGGATTCGGAGGATCGGGAATCCTGTGGACATGAGGTTCATTCTTTTCGGCATTTAAAATCCCAAAATAGCGAAAGGAAGGGAAGGTCGGGACAACAGTTATTTTGGCATTTCGTGTGTCGAGATATCGGGAGTCGAGAGATCGGTCTCTCGCATCATCAAATCCCGAAGGACATATGGCAGTGGTCATATGAGAATTGGTCATGTGGGCCAAGAGATATCCAGGGGATAAATGTTGAAGGTGCATTTCAGGAAATCGGCAATCGGTTTATCGCAAGAACAAGCTACTCGACATCGTGACCGCTGAAATCGCTATAAGGAAAATCCTGAAAGAGGAAAGAGGAAAAGGTCAGCGTTGACTGATTCGGGTTTTAGGGATTCGAGAGACCAACGCTTGACCACTGGACTCGTGAAGTTTCGAAATCTGATCTTCCAAGCGCAAAGAGGAGATCCCATGAGAGTTTACTGTGGGTGCAGATTTCCCGATAGGGAAATAGAAGAGCCGTTAGAGTTCTTCGGGCCAGTGAAAAGGGAAGATCCTATGCTAACGATAGACCTTTACACCTACAGGTTGTGGAGGGAGCGTCGGCGTCAGTGTCATCATCTAGAGGCTTATTTTTTGTAGAAGTTCCCTTTTTTGGTGTCATGTTGGCCAAGTATCACTTTAAACCTTGATTTTGAGGGAGTTCTGCTAGACAATCTTCCTTTTATTGTATCTAAACAATTTCGGCCCTTCTGAGTATGAAATTTTCTTTTTTGTAGGTCTCTGATATTTCTTCTCTACGATTCCATAGGTCTGATCAAAATTGGATGTCCCAAGTGGAATTTATGGTAACTTCCCCACAACTTGCTGATTTTTGGCCTTGCCCGAAGATCTCACTTGTATAGCGTGCCCCGCACAAAATAATTGATAGAAAATTCTGAAACTCATACCATAAATACTACCGACTGTCCAGTATCCAATGAAACCAGTGTCACTCAATTTTGATACTCTAGGAAGAATTTATGATTGGTTTACCTAGAACACCTTCTTGAGACATGTCAGTAGGACTAGTCAGATACCATATCTTCCACAGGGTGTATCTACAAATGTGAGATGAACCAAAAGTTGAAATCTTTACCACAGATACCTTACTAATTTCTCTGAATATCCTCTGAATTTCAGGGTCTGAAACATTACAGAAACATTTTTATTGTGAAAATTCTGCAATGACTCAGTTCATGATGATTCCAGAACCCTATATTGCACAAGCTATATCGTCGAAAGTACAATGCCTCATGAGATTGAATTTTAACCCAACGTACCTTGATCCGTCTACTAAATATCATCCAAGACATTCCTTATGAAACGTTGTAGAAACAAAGTTATAGCGAAAATACCAAGGTGTCTCAGATGTAGCAGCGAAACCCCAAGACCTTGAGCTCTAACACCATATGTTAGGAACCGAATATCAATATAGCATAGAAAAACCTCATAATAAGTACTCAATGCCTTGAAGAAGAGAGAAATTCAGATAATAAGCCTCTTCGAGGGGGAAACCTCCTTATGCCCACATAAATGTTCAATTACAAGATGATTCAAAATGAAAATGTCTCCTTGGTATATATAGGAGACTAGGAGGTACAAATACAACTAATGGAATAAAGCCGACATAAATAAAATAACATTACTAATGTAATATGCCCCAATTAAGGGGTAATGAGCCACTATTTAGGGATTAACAATAATGGTGGATGGAACATGGAAGACAATGTTCGATAATTTAATCAGGAAGAATAATGAAAGTGTAGTGTTGAGGGCATGGTAGGTCGATGTCATAGTGGGCCAGTGGTGATGCCACATCGAAACCATGCATAATCCATGGCAGATCCACAAAAGAGGCCACATCACTCCACATGTCATGGGAGGATTAAACCATGTGTCTCAAATAATACACTGACATATCAGATACTAGAAGCTTGAAAGAGGAGTGCAGTGTTCAAGGCCTATGGCCCCGATGGACCGATAAGCCCGGTGGCCCAGTAGGCGTGGTAGTTTGGATTCTTGGGGAATGGGATAAACTATCGATATCAATCTAAGAATCACATCAGGAAGTTTTGATTTAATGAAAATAAAAAAACAGATAAACGATTGGCGTTTGGCCAAGGTCTAGATTGGATGTTGCTAAGAGATAGATATTTTCACTCAGTGCTTATGTATCCCAGTGGCCCGATGTCCCAGTGGACCCGATATCCCGGTGATTCGATCAAGCTAACAAATCAATAGTTTTTATCAAATCGAGGAATGATCGAATGGTTGTTGAGTGTTAAGGGTTGGTGAAAAAATCGCATGATATGAAAAGTGTTTGTGTTGGTTTTTGAAGGAGTGTTGCAACTCAATTTTGAGGATATATGAGGATGACCCCATGGACATATTTTTGGTATGTGGAAAAATCCATGGAAGCATGGAGTGTATAAATAACTTAGCCTTAATCTGTTTTGAGAGTGGAGTGAGAGATAAGTGCAAGTGAAATGAATATATTTAAGGCTTTGAAGTTCATGGAATGAAAGAATGTGAGTGTTGTGTGAAGAGAAAGGATAAGGAAGTGAAGCTCTAAGTCTCTAAGGTCTGAGGTTTCCTAAAAATGGAAGAAAATGTAATGTAATTTTCCAAGGTTGGCTGGGAGGTGCAAGGACAAAAGCAACTTCTGAAATCATGCATATTGTAAACTGGTGGAGAATGATGTTACAATAGAGACAGGGTAGAAGATTTATGCAAGTGAAGGCTTGAAGAAAAGAGATTTTTTTTTATTGTTGACGGTCTAAGGAGATTGGTGTCTCCAATAGGTTGGTGCCTACATATTGTTGAGTTGGTGCTCAAATAAGGATATCAGTGTCTCCTGTAGGTTGGTGCCTTCAAAAATTGTAGTTGTATGTTGGATCCTACAGGTAGTGTTGAGTTGGTGCTCAGATGAGGATATTGGTGTCTCCTGCAGGTTGGTGCCTGTAAACATTGTAATGGATTCGTATTTATAACAGGTTGTTTCCTGTGAAATTTTTTTGATAAAATATTTATGTAGTTTTCTCCCATTTAGGTTTCCATGTTAAAACTTTAAGTATTGTGTATTGAATGGTTTTTTATATTTATCATTAAATGTTTATGGTTAATAAAATAATAAATTGATCAATATTGTAAGGAAAGAAAAATCAGTCTTACACTGATTCACCCCTATCAGTGTAAGTAAGTGTTCCAACATGCACAAATATTGCATAATTGTATAATGATTTTTAATTGGGGATACTTAGGACTAATATTTGTTTCCATCATCCTGAATGATGGAATTCTTTTTACTAAGATTCGACTCTCGATTGATAGAATTCTTTTGTTCCCTATAAAATTGATTGGAGTTTGTAGAAGCATATAATATGAAATATTTGAGCTTTGTGAATCCTTCATATATTTTTGGCTTCGGCATATGGCTGCACATTAGTAGGTTTCCGATTGAGGCAACATAAATTTCTATGACGAGTCAAACCTTTTGGACACTATTTGATTAAAAATATTATTAATATGATAGGGATGGTTATTCTTTGAAAAATTTGCACAACTTTACACATTTGGCATACAATTGGAATTGTATTTCTTATATAAAGTCTTCTCATTTATTTAATATATAACTAATAAACTATAGCATCCTTGTAAATGCATGTGAAGGTTCTTGGGAGAATTCATTAGAAATGATTGTTTGATTGTGAACGTGAGAAAAAAAAATTAATTATATATATATATATATATAGTCACAAAGATAGTGTAAAAATGTTATATTACCCTTCACCTCTTCTTAACAAAGATATTGTATTGAATGTGGTTTGATTGTAATTTGGTAGTATTGTCCATTTTTCATCTTTCTTTGTATTCTCAAAATTAATAAAAAATATATTTTTATGGTGGTGGTTGAGTCTCAATTTTGGGACAATTGTTCTCATCTTCGGTTGAAGTGGGAGAACATATGTTGTATTTTATTATTTCTTATTCTTTTTCAATGGTGACAAGTAAGATTGTGTTGCCAAAGCTCACTAGCATAAACTATTTCTGTTACAAAAGGATGCAACCCATATGCATCAATAGAGATTTATGGGATCTTATAATAAATGGGTACGAACTTCCTTCTGGTGAAGATTATAAAGCATTAGATGTTGTAGGAAAACAATATTTAAAGGAACTCATAGAGAATGATAATGAATCACTCTCGTTGGTAGGTAGTGCAGTTGACGAATCCATCTTCCTAAGAATCAATGTTGTGGAATCATCTAAACAAGTATGGGACATATTAAAAGGTACATATGAAGGTGATGTAGTTTCCAAGTTTCAAACATTAGGGAGAAAAATTGAAAATTCTAGCATGAATGCTAATGAATCAATCAATGAACATATAATCAAAATACAATATCTTGTTAATTAAATGAGAACACTAGGTGAATACATTCTAGAAAGAAGAATGCTTGAGAATATTTTAGGAAGTCTTTGTTGGGATTGGCATTTAACTGTAGGGGAGAATGGATTCTTAACAAGGATCAAACCAACAATATCGAGATGGATTTGGTTGCACGTGTCCATAAAATGGGGATCAGGGATCCTAATTGGACATGGTCAACCACCAAATTAGTCGGTCGTTGGAACGAAAGAATTGATCAACTTCCTTAACCAACAAGGCAAGGTTTATGATGGAACCTAATGTTCCAACACCCTCCCATAAACTCATCTTGGAGGACAAAAATTGCACATCCTTCCCCCTAAATTTCTTCTAAATGCAAAATTTGATCGAAAATGGTACAAAAACACTCTTGAATAATTATTATCACCATCAATAGTTGATCAAGGAAAAAAGGTAGTCATCCATTGAAAAATCTAGTGTCTAAACACAATCCCAGTTGATCAGTCGACTAGACAACAATATAGCATAACTCAGTCGATTAGTTGACCAGAAAAAAACATAGCAAAACAGTCTTTGCATCCAATAGTCTCCACCAAGCTAGACAATCTTCGTATCCAAACAATCTTCGTATCCAGGTAGAATAAGCAGTAGTACAACTCACAATAACACAGTCGAACATGGTTCAATCAGTCTCAACAAATCCAATTTGATTTAACAAGAATCGGTTGAGTCAACAAGACAAAACATTAGTTGGTTTTACACATCATCAACTTCAAGTACTCCCCCCCATTAAATACATATGAGGGATCAAAGTATCAACAATAGATCACGTCCAAAACAATATTTGATGAAAAATAGCAAATTGAAACTCAATCGATGAACATGCAATCAAAACCTCTAGTTGACTATCATCTCTAGTTGAACCTTATTCAACCAAAATCCTAGTCGAACTTCAGTTGACTATCATAGTGGGTGAATCCTTGGTCAAACACTGCACAAAAATCAGTAATGAAGAGGAATGTTGCACAACTGTACAACCAATGATACATAATGGTATGAAGTCACCAAGCATTTGGATATATTCTCCCATGACCATTCATCAATCCAACCATAGTTTATCATGTTAGTCGGTATTGTTCCACGATTCTGTCTTTCAAGTATCTTATGCAAATATACGAAAGAATTATTTTCATTTCTTCGATGATGAGGATGACAATAAGGCACAAAGTTCTGTGTTGGATAATCAGAAGAATAGAGCTCGGGGTCTAGTGTACTCTCAGGAGTAGAAAATTAACACGACATATTAGCAACAATGTCATCAACAACAATATTCTTAGATTATGGCATGTTAGGAACAACCAATGCATCAGTCTGTTCAGTAGTAGGTTGCTTGTTTGGAAAATCAGTCTGAACTCCACCTAGAATAAATGAAACTTCCTTGTTTGCAGCAAGGCCAGGTGTAGGCATGGAGGAAAAAACATTGTCATATCTAAGGCATGTTCTTGGTGACTTCATCTTATATGTAATAGGAACAATGATACCGTTTCCATTATTCCCAAGTCCTTCACTGGTATAGCCGATATTGTTGAGCAGTCAGGACCCAATGCTTGTACTGTGCTTTTCAAAGTTGAGGGAAACAACACAATCATTAGTCTTAGTGAATAAATCAATAACATATTACTTAAAAATATCATCATGGGATAAAGAAATAGTAATTGATACTGGCAACTTAGCAACATCGATCTTCTTCTTAAAATTCTTCTCAATATTTGGAATTGGTGAACTTGATCTTCATGGTTCTATTTGTAGTATTGCAAGCCTTGAATAGTTTCATCCTTCTCAGTCATATGTACAAATATGGAGTCATAATATTCTCTAAATGCCTCATATTCATCAAATAGTAAGTTGTTATATTCTTGAAGAGGAACAACTTCTTCATTAAGCTCATCGACGGAGGCCTGTAAATGGGAAACTTTGTTTTCTAGTTGGGTATTGGATTCTTCTAGTTTGCAAATGTTTGTTTTCAAGAAAAAAAAATTGTATGAGAAAGGGTTTTCATATCCTTCATGAGATCATCAATGAGATATATTTTATTTTCGAAATCATTTACCAAATACTGAAAAATGGTTTCCATTGTTTGTTGTAGGTCAACAATTTTCCTATATTTCTCATCAAACCACTGTAGAAGTCTAGTTTGCAATAGGAAAGCCTCCTCTTCCATTTGGGTATGGGATTTCTCCAATTCATTCTTCAATTGTTTATTCTTATTCTTCAACTCTGCAATATAATTTTCAAGTTATATGCCTTTGTATGAAGTCAATTACGAGACTCTTCCATGGAAGTGGCCTTTTTTCTCACAAATATCCTATAGTTTTTTAAACACTATGACTTCATATTCATTAAGAATTCCCATTGTTGACAGAGGGTTATATCAAGGCACTAAACCTACAAAGGAAAAGAGTGGATGGGAAATTGACCACAAAGGCAAGACAATCTTCACCAATGGACTTATACCAAGTCGGTGTTTTGGTATGCTACCTCCAACAAGTAAACGAACTTTAGTGGTGTAAATTCATTAATGGAGTACAAATAATACATATCCATTCATCCACACCATGAAGATACCAATTGACATATATTAGTTCTGGTGGATTTCAAGTCAATCACATAGGGAAAGTGATCAATTACACAGATGAATGAGTTAACCAAACAATTTTCGTAGTCAAATTGAAGAAGGAAAGGATACTTGTGAGATCTAGGGAAACACTCATCTGACTGAGGTAATGTTTGTCTAGTTAATTCATGATCATATCCACCAATCGAAAAATATTCTTATTGATGGGATCAATTTCTAGTCGAGGGAGGCCAAAAAATAATTTCTAGTTGTTTTGGATCTAGGAACGATTCGATCACAAAACTTGTATGTTGATCCAGGAAAGATGAATTTGAGTCAAAATAATAAAATTATGCCACTTAATTTGAGCCACAGACTTATATCCATTTGCAGAGATCTTATTCAAAAGAGTCATATTTCTATCCAAGTGGAATCCCCCTTCCAGTTGGTAGCAGGGATAGTTGGGCCAAGCAAAGGGATTGAATCCACGAGGGTTTGGTCGAGTTGACTAATCTCCATGAGTCACATACACACTTGGGTAGTATCACAATCACCATTCCATGAGTCGAGTCATACATTAAATGGAGTGAATGTTTGATCAAGGGAATGGTCATTCTAGTCACCACACTAGTCAAATGTCTGGTTTTTCAAGCCATATTTGGTCTTACTTTCTCATAGGTAGTGATTGGATCGAGCAATTCTTCTCTAGTGGAGTCAAGACTCAATTTTGACAAACGCATTTCCCAATGGTGAAAAATAATGAGTAAGCAAATAAGTCAATGGTTCCTTCTGATATATAGTCTAGTGTGAGGGTAAAATCTCACTCCATTTGATTTTTATACCATCTCATGAAAACTTTAAAAAAAAGTCATAATTTTCAATATTTGAGACATATCTAGGGAATATTAAAAAACCATAGGTGAACCATATTTAGAAAAACCATGGAGCAGAAAATTCAACAAAGATCAATCCATAACAGCTTCCCACTATTTTATTCTCATATGATTCTTCTTTATGAATCTGAGATCACAGCCAATAGCTTTGAAACCATGTTGGGACACGCATTTAATAGCACATGAGAATGGATATGAGATTAGTGGTGGTGTATATAAGGAAATTATTACACGAAATCATGAGCACACTCCATGAGAGATAAAAAGATCTTTCGATGATGATGATAGATCGATTTGAGGGAGAGTCTATAAATAGGTTCTAGTCAAGGCCCAAACCAACCATTTTGAGATGATTACAGTTGCACCTGTCCATAAAATAGGAATCAGGGATCTTGAGTGGACATGGTCAACCATAAAGTTTTTGATCATTGGACCCAAAGAATTGGTCAACTTCCTTAACCGATAATGTGAGGTTTACAATGGAACCCATTTTTCCAACATTCTTGTGCCTAAATTTGAAATTGTTCCCACCAGTATCATGGTTTCTAAAGATATGAATACAATGGGAATAGATGAATTGAATGGTTAGTTTACAATTTTTGAAGAAATAATTGCAAGTGAGCATATGGAAAATTATTTTTCCCCAAGGTATATAGGGAAAGGAAGAAGTCATGGACAATATCATAATCAAAGTTTTTAGAATCATAACAAAAATCAATATAATTCACATTATTTTAATTAGGGAAATGCATCCACTTCAAGAGGTAGAGGAAGAAGTCCAAGTCAATTTAGAGGAAGAAGCAGAGAAGGATCTTGTGGAAGAGGAAGAGGAAGATATGGGTCTCAAGAAAGACATGGAGTAAAATGTTTTCATTGTTGGAAATTGGGACATTTGGAGAGAGATTACCATGTCAATTATGTGATATGGAAAATAAAGGTGTTAATGTTGTTACTAAAGAAACCAAAAATAAGAATCTATTTATATCAATTTTAATGGAATATAATGAAGAAATAAAGGATCGGTACATTGATTTGCTATGTTCAACTGATATGACATCTTGGGAGGAATCGTTCACTATAATAAATGACAAATATTATGGTAACATAATATTTGGTGATGATAGTTCTTAAGAAGTTGAAGGGAAAGGTATAGTGGAAATCCCAACATTGAATGGAAATAAGAAGTTTATTGATGATATGTTGTTGACACCAACATTGATACCTATTTTCTGTAGCACAAATGATGTAACAAAACTACTAGTACAAATCACCTACATAGTTCATATATGTTGATTTGACTTCATTAATTTTTCGTTTGTGAAAATAGTTTGAAATGATGGAAGAATCAATCTAGGAATCGGGGAAAACAAAAAAAAATAGGAAATTCCATTGATTTTGGTTCGGTAGCATGAAGTACTAGTATGGTGAATTTTATCTCTAGAGGAAATAAAAATGATTTTTCCTTTTTAAGTTTCATTTGTGCAGTGGGGCTTTTAAATCCATTTTAATTTTAATCTAAATTGGGCCTCTATCTTCCTAGCTTAAAATATCATAGTCTTATTAAGTAATTACATTAAATTTGTGTGGATAGTCTCTTTGTTTTGTTTGATCTTTTTTCTAGGTATTTCAGGATGCATTCCTCATAGATATCATCAATTATGGGGAACTCTAGTGGGGGTTTTTTGGACTTGCTGGTTTTCCCTGTTCAAATTAATTCGTTTTTATTTGGACATTGGCCTTGGTGTATTGTGTTCAATTATTTTTGTTTCTTGTCAATTTGGGGGAGTCCTAGGGGTGGTTTTATGGGTCTGCTAGGTGATTTATATGTCTAAATCTTGTTACGTTTAATTATCAATCCAGATTTTGTAAACTTGTGAAATGCTTACACTATATTTGCAGAATTAGATCATTTATAGAATCTATCTAATTTGAAAGTATTAAATACACTTGCATAAGGAAAACATAGTTTCATTAAATTAAAATATAATTTGACCACTCTTGGTGATGATCAGGTACGTGGACATTGATCATATCACTAGGATCTTGTTGTCACCAAGTTATCTCTTTTCTAGTCTCAAACTTTCCAACTTTCTAGATATCATCATTCCATTGTAGGTGAATTCGGAAACACACCACACTTGCATCAATGTAAAGACTAACTACAAAAGGAAACACACTTGCATAAAAAAAACACACTACACCTTGCAAAAAAATAAATCATACTTGTAAAAATAAATAAATGGAATTAAAAGACATCCCACAGTAAGAAACACTTTTTTCTCCTGTTGTGGGCCCTTGATTTCATATAATAGAGTGATACTACTAATCTACAACATAAATAAACTAATATAATTGCAAACTACATGAATTATAAAACCACAACTTGTAATAAAAGAAGAATCATATAACTACAATCCATATGGACACAATATCTCATGAAATGTAGTGTATTCCATCATAGTATGTATGTATGCTCCAAGAATCCTCCTCCTGGAATAGAGAAGGAACTCTTATTTATACATAAAATTTCTTTGAAACTAAGATAAGCAATAATTATTTCAAATCCACAAATATCTCATATAGTTACAACCATTTCTTAATAATTATAAAGTCAACATTATCTCCAAAAATATCCAAGATATTTAATAACAAATCCTATCAAAGACTGCATGATTCTTCTCTATCCAGTATGCTTGATTTATCTTCCAAATCCTCATCAAATCTTCAATGGGTGAAGAGTAAATTCGTATTTGGAGCTAGGTGATAAAAATTTGCATTGTTTCAAGCTCTAAATGTACCTGTAATCATTACCGAACTAACCCAACTTTTAAAGATAAGTGAAAACGTGTTATTTTTCTACCATTTAATCATGAATTCACTTAAAATAATAAAATAAATGCATTGGAAAATATCCTGAACCTAATCCCACATAAAGCATTAAAATAGACTTAATACAAGGTTACAAGAAGCAGAAAACGATTAAAAGTCAAGGGAAAGGTTGTGAAAACATGATGAAAGTGATTGTAATTTGGTGACTCGACATCTCCCCCAAACCAAAATGTTGTATGTCCCCATGCAACCTTGCATCTGAGTCTTATGAACTATGTGATTAGCTATTCTACTCAAACATTGGGTAGTAGTGCTAGAAGTTGCAGTTGAGTGTCTTGTGGTTGGTTCTTGTGTGACAACCACATGTCTTGTGAGTGTTGGTTCTCATGTGGCAACACTTACCTCTTGAATATTTTCTCTTTCCTGACTAGAAAAAAAATATCTTAGCCCTTATCCAACAACAAAAAGATTGTAAACTTGAAAAATAAACCCAACAGTCTATGCATATCATCTGTGTTTCGAAATCAAAAACCCAGGCCTACAAAACAACCAATATATCACAAATACCAATATGGGTATGGGTGAATTTTGGTGAGCACGTTGATTTCACCCTAATGTTCCTTCTCGCAAAAATTTATAGAAATGTAGTTTTTGGATTTCAAGTTATACAGAAAAAAAATTATGCACTTTATTAAAAACAAAGTGCTAGAAATTACCATTCTTTTGTCTTTAGAAAAACAAATTTGTTGTGATTTTTTTGTTGTTGTGGATGATGCATGGAAATAAAACCATACTTCCAAGATTATGTGTTGTTTATACACATACTTGAGCTAGGGTATAGTGTCAGTTAAAAACCTTTTCAAAACATCATTTAGCTTTCCAACATAGTTTTTATTTTCTCTTATATATAATCTTCAAATTTTCCCAAACTTCTTAACCATGTATGCCACAAGGCCCCGTCAAAGGTTGATATCCAATTAAGTTCCAATGTTCTCAAATTTCTAGTGTTGAAACAAGGGTTTTTATAATTAAACTAAGACCACAGTCTGTCTTCACAATGTGAAAACCAACTACGTGCATGTTGTCATAAAATCATGCTACTACAGGTCCGTACATATATTGAGTAGATTCCCTTGGTTTCCCACTCAAATATTGTTGTGATTACAAAATTTTAACTCTATTTTGATGCATGGAAAAATGTGTAAACATCAAATAAAATCATAATGAACCCACATGATCTTCACTCAATTAACCTATGACATAGTGTGTTTGTTCATGGGATATTAAAGAATACCCCTAATTTCACTAGATATTGATAAATACCTCCTCAAATCCTTTTGTTTATCCCCCCTACCAATACATTTTTCCAATAAATAAATAAAAACATTTTTACTATATATCCCTTATGTTTACCAAATACACATTTTTGTACCCACTAAAGCCTATAAACCCCCCATATCCTACATCCCCCCACCCAAATACCTAAAATATTGACTCCATTTTTCATAATTTAAAACCCCCTTTATGAATGAGCATGATAAGATATTGGTTAATAAGGTGAAGCCCCCATGGATTAACCAAGATATAATTTATGTTCCAACTGTTATATCATTGGATACTTGTGGAGAAAAACCATAAAATACACTCTTTAGAGCTACAAGAAACCATTTACAATATTATATGTGTAAGAAACCAACACCAACATATGAAAACATAGATCGAGCCTCGAAAAAAATTGTGTGTTGGTTGTTTTAAGCATTCAATTTAGGATTTCAAGGCTTCCCACTAGCTATCCAAGGGTAAACATTTCCATAATACCATAATTACACTCGCAAGATTCCTTCTAAAACCAACATTCAAGACTAGGAAAAACCATAATCCAACCAAGACTGAATGCATGTCAACCAAGAAGGAAGGTTTGGAACAAAACACTGCATCATTTAGTCTATTTTCTTGTGTTTTAATTATGCAAAGACTCAACTAATAGCATGAGATATAGAAAAATAAAAAATTTCAGTTTCACCTTCTCCCCAAATCCAGAAGTTTTACATGACTGGACTTCAAAAGAGAGATCCCAACAAATCCATTCAAAAGGAGGAATGAGAAAAACAACCCTACAAGTTTTTTCATGAATAGAGCAATGAGGCCAAGGTAAAGTGCAAAGTCATCAAGAGAAAGATAATATTTCAGCATTTATGTGATGGTAATAAAGATAAAGGAAACAAAACATAGTCAATGCCAATCGTAAAATATTTGCAACCCTTATGTATCTTTAAACATTTCTTTCAAGCCACCATAACACTTAAGGGGGGAACACTTTGCATTCCTGAAATATATATCCATCATATTACATACCAAATAATATAACTTGTTATAGGTGGCCACGGGAAATGAAATGGATAACCTTCATCTTGAATATCTTTTGGTCATTGTTTGTTGTCTTCTTTTTACAAGCCCATGCACAAAAATACATGCCTGAGACTCACTTCAAAGAAAAAATGAGTGATGAAAAATAGAGAAGGTGTGGTTTTACCTTTTTTATCATATTGTATTTCCATAATTTCATTTTGATGAAGAAAAGGAACTGTTGTGCAAAATTCTTGAATTTTTCCTTCTTGTACACAATGGTAAAAAATATAAAATTGCCTTAAAAAAAATTCCATACAACCTTCCATGTTCATTTTCTGAGAATTTTACATACGTAGTTATATGAATGGTTATATTGGGCATAAAACGCATGTCTCAATGTTTCTTTATTTGACATTGGCTACATGCAAATGGTATGCAAAAAGTGTCCTTAGAGAAAATTTGATAGTTTTGAAATTGATAACTTTGAATTTTGGTTTGACCATAAGTTAGTGAATTCCCTATTTGGTTTGGAATTAGTTAAGTTGGAACTGGACCATCTCGTGGAGCCTAGGTCCTATGCACAAAACCCATGTCGTGGATTTGGATTTGAAGAAGCACTAGTATGCCAACCAATGAATGGTTATTGGATCTGCATTGTGGTTGCCAGATCTATATTGTGGTTAATGGATCTACACTATGGCCATATTTTTATAACATCAATTCTTGACTTATTTGATAGTTGTTGAAGCATCCCCATAGTATCTAATCATCCCCCAATCGTCAGATTTTGATTTGGAGTTGTGCTCATATGCAAACCAATGAAGGTTAGAGGAACAACAATAGTCATATGTGGGGAAAATGGCTATCACCATTATATGAAAGTGATATGGGATTAAAAAGGTGGTATGAGAGTAT
>ML777425.1:840317-850689 GCA_009831015.1 Picea engelmannii
AGCATAAGGGGCATAAATAAATTTTCCAAGTACACTTCTTCTAGCATCAAGGAATTACTAATTAAATATTAGAAAATAAACATACCTTCACTTGTGACTTATCTTAGGACCCTAATATTTTCAACATGTATATGACATCCCAAGGAGAAAGAGAGTTTAGATGGTCCACAATGGTGATATAAATTTAACTGAATGAAAAAGAACAATGTGGACTCTCGGTCGTGTGGTACTTGTAGCTTTAGATCTGGAAACTTGGAACTTGTAACTTGTAACACAATGTTTTTTATACTGGGATCGGGAATAGCCCTTTGGTGGAATAGCGAGTTTGAAATTTTACGACATAAGAAGCAATGGAATTCAAATCGATATTTGATTTTTCTTTCATTATTTGCAAATTTTTTCCTTCGGCAAGTTGGTTTTCAAACAAGACTTGTTCATTTGCATCCAAAGGGTTTTCACAATAAAAAACTATTGTTCCCAAGGAATGTCCTCTAGCACATTGGTTTCAAGCACTCCATGGTCTGATGGCACCTAAGATAGGTTTTCGCCATCAAATTTTGATTTATGGAAAAGGATAGGTCAATGAGGTAAATTAGCATTGTAAGTGATCTGAATGACATTTTGGCATGGGTTAGGGGTGGGTAGATCCTGAAAGTATGAAAATATTGTAAAGTGAAGTATACTTCAAGTATATTATTCCTCTGTATGACTTCAACATCTCATGATGTTGCATTTTCTTTGATGAAAATTTATGGATGGCATGCCCTTCTAAAAAAAAAATTGGTCTTCAAAATCACTTATCCATGAAATGACCTTCTGGATCCTCCTTAGAACTGCAAAAAAATATGACACTTACATGAAATAGAACATGATATCATTGAATGAGAGAGGTGTGTGGTATCCTTCATTCAAGACATGTTAAAAAAAATGACAAATAGTGTTTATAAAACAATTCCAAGGAAGATAAATGAAGAAAGATGTATTTTTTTAACTTGTTGAGGAGTGTTGGCCAGTTAGACTACAAAAAAGTGTTTTGTTGATAACTTATTTGGTCAAGGTCTGAGTTGGGTGATTCTAAATCCATATTTAAGTGTATTCATAGGGATACCCCCAATAGAAACATTTTTTCAAAGTAAGTTTAAATGATGTGTCAAACATCTTGAGGGACATCTTGCTTGATGGAGATATTTGAGAATTTCTTCCTAGACCAACAATCACTAATTTGAGCATAATGTTTCATTAAAGGAAGGCTCGATGTGATTCCATGTGGAGATTAAAGTATAATCATGTATCTATACCCATTAGAAACGTCTTTTAAATATGTGATGATTTAATGTCTCAAAATTATTGATGAACAGTCAGAATGTAGAGTTGTCACAATGCATATTTCATGACCAACAATCGCTAATTTAGGCATACCTTTTTCATATGAAATTGAAATGAGACGATTCAAGATGGTTTGGAAAATCGATTCCAATGGATATCTCTGTTAGAAATAGGTTTCTAATATGTGTTCATTTGACCCCTCAAATCTTGACTGCCCCAATTCTGGTTTTAGTAGGTTTCCAAAGTCAACTTGCAACAAAACTCTAAAAATGACCATTTTTCCTAAATTTTGATGTGGGAATATGAAATTTTTGTTGAGTTTGTCTATGATGATGTTATGATTCTATTCCCCAAAAATATATAAAACCCATCTTGAGATCTTAAATATGGGATTTAGAAAACTTGTGGTAAATTGATGAATTTGTAGAAAATATTATACATTCTCACTTTATTATGAAAATTTGGATAAGAAAGAATGCTTAAATAGTGTACCTTGAAGTGTTTGAGCATACTTATTCTTCATTTTCTTCCTCCTTCAGATATATCTCTTATTTGGTAGATCTTCCTACAAATAAGTTAGTGAATGAAGTGGTTCTTACTGCACCACAAGTTGGAATTGACGGAGAGGTGGGTGGATTGGTGGATGGAGCAACTCTTCATATTCCACTAGTAAATCTAGCTCTAGTATCTCTACTTCTATTCATACAGTGCTAACATACTTTAGATCTAGTGGTAGAGAGTAACCGCTATAGTGGATGCACATGTTCTTGTCTCTCATTGTATTGTCTCCAATCCACTATATCTAGAATGTTAGAACCAAAAGAAATAATGCATAAGAAAAAGAAAAAAAAAACTATCAATGTTGTAATCCTTCTAGAATTTCCCCGACAACAAAGCCAAAAATGTCAGGCCATTTATATGTCTAAATCTTGTTATATTTAATTATCAATCTGAAGTTCATAAACTTGTGAAATTTTAACATTGTATGTGCATAATTAGATTATTTATATAATATATCTATATTGAAAGTATTAAACATGCTTACATAAGGAAAACACACTTGCATGAAATTAAAGCTAATTCGACCACCCTTGGTGATGATTATGTACTTGTACATTGATCTTATTACTGGGATATTTTTGTCACCAAGTTATCTCTTTCTTAGTCTCAAACCTTCCAAATTTCTAGAGATCATCATTCAATTGTTGGTTAATTAGGAAACATGCCACACTTGCATCAATGCAAAGATTAACCATGAAAGGAAACACATGACACCTTGAAAGAAAATAAACCAGTTTTTAAAAATACATAAATGGAATTATAAGACATCCTACATTAAGCAACATTTTGTTCTCTTTTCATGGGTCGTTGTTTTCATAGAATAGAGTGATACTACTACTCTAGAACATAAATAAATTAATCTAATTGAAAACTACATGAATTATAAAACAACTTATAATAAAATGAGAATCGTATAACTACAATCCATATGGAGACAATATCCCTTGAAATGTAGTTTATTTCATCACAATCTGGACATATGCTCCAAGATTCCTCCCCTTGTAACAGATAAGGAACTCTTACTTATACATAAACTTGATTTCAAACAAAGATAAGAAACAATTAATTCAGATCCAAAAATATCTCACGTGGTTACAACCATTTGCTAATAATTAACAAGTCAACATTATCTCCAAAAATATCTAAGGTATTTGATAACAAATCCTATCAAAGAATCCATGATTCTTCTCTATCCAATATGCTTGAGTGATCTTCCAAATCCTCATCATATCTACAATGGATGAAGAGAAAAATCGAATTTGGACCTAGGTGATAAAAAAATTCATTGTTGCAAGCTCTAAATATACCTTTAATCATCACTAAACTAACCCAACTTTCAAAGATAAGTGAAAAACACTATTTTTCTATCATTTAATCATGAATTCACTTAACATACTAAAATAATTGCATTGGAAAATATTTTGAACCTAATCCCACATAAATAATTAAAATGGACTTAATACAAGGTTACATGAACCAAAAAAGTATTAAAACTCAAGGGAAAGTTTGTGAAAAGATAATAAAAGAGATGGTAATTATGTGACTCAATAGGGCCTATTGGTTTATCTCATATCATATTATCAATACATATATGGCCCTGGTTTGGTATTCTTATGTTTTTGTAATACTAATGGATTTCAGGGAGTTGTAAGAAATCAGGAGAATTCTTTGAACCCATGAATAATTGATTCAATGCTATCGGACCTCCATATTTTTAGTCACCTCAAAATTTCATGAAAATGAGCATCAATCCATTTTGCAATTTTCTTTAATTATGGTAACTCTTGTGCAATAGGAAAACAAATTTCTACCTTGGAAGATGAATGTAGCCTGATAAGGAATATTATGGTCAATTCATGAAAGGATGCATATGTTGGAAATACTAAGAGGGGGGTGAATCAATATTTAGAGCAAATAGTATTTTTGAACTTGTACTTCAATCAGATCATGTATTCAATTTATATCCAATCAGCAATGAATACTATCCAATGAACAATCAAGAAGAATATAAGAGATACACCAATACACCATGCATAGTATATAAGAAGTAATCATGTATTATTGTTCAAAGTAATGACTTCCAAAGGTAGCTACAACTTACAAATATAAAGGGAGGGATAAACCTCCAAAAGGAAGATACAATCCTCCAATATCAAGAGAGGGTTGACCTCTCCATCCTTTCCCCTTCCTTCCACCCAAGAATATATGAGAGATAATAAAACTATACATTAAATTATCACCATCAACCAACCATCACATAGAACCGGATAATGCTTCCTGAGACTTCTTCAACTTATGCAATTATTCACTTCTTGGAATACTCTAATCCTATAGATAATATTACTCAATGTATTCTGTGAAACTCCTCCAAGTTTCACTCCTTGGATCCTCCCAGAAAAGGAGTTATAGAGAAAATGGTAGACCTTATTCAATTCTGGTTTATTGAGGAGAGAGAACTTGTACAGAATTCCCCGCGCTCAATATCTAACATCAGATTCTGAAATTCGTACATAGGAAACTAAAGCATGTACTATTTCCAATGAAATTGCTCTCACTTCATTTGGATTCTCTATGAATACGTTATGATTTTTTTACCCGGAACACATGTTTATGACTAGCTTCAGGACTAGTCAAAAACCCTATCTTCAACAGAGTGTATCTCCAAAATTATAGCGAATAAAGAGATAAATTTTTACCACATGTACCTAGATATGTCTTCTCAATATCTTTTGAATTTCACCATATGAATCATTCTAGAAGCAACTTTATAGAAAAAATGGTAAGACGGCCTGTAAATAACATACCTTAGAACACATCACCAAAAGACTTCATCCTCCCTTGAAATTTAGCCTTATTTACTTTAGATTTCCTCCGAAATTTGACTTGTATCTCCTTGTTCATTAATAAACTTGTGTGTGTTGAAAAATGAATGTATAATGAGATGTATTTATACAGTTTATGTCACTTCCTTTTAACATTAGGGCCGACATGTAGTTTTTTCTTCAATTCACATTGTCATCTTCAAAAATTCATTTCTCCTCAATCATGAGGATACATGTGATGTGCCCCATACCACCGGAAGAGGCATGAATTATACTATCCATCCATGGGTGTTGTATCTGTATGTGTAATTTTCTTCATGTCTATCTACTTCGATCAACTTTGGGGTCTAGAAGCCAATGGCTAGGGTTGACATCAATGAAAACAACCAATCTTCCAACAATCTCCCCCTTTGTTATTGATGGAAACACTCATTATCTCCCTGTCATCATGATCCCAATTTCTCTCCCCCTTTGAAATCAATGGAAAAGGGTGGGACTTATCCCCCTGAGTTCAATGGCATAAGGTGACCTTTTTCTTTGGGGTTGTTCCCCCTAAACATGTGGCACTCAATAATATTTCATCCTTATTATTGGTCTTTGGGAATTTTTCTTCCTTGGAATCCTTTTGTATGGATTTTGTATTATCTCTCTTCTTCATGTCTAGGATGTACATGTTGTTTAGTCTTCTCGTTGCAGTTGAAACCAATCTTCATGAGTTCTTTCCTCTGAATTTACAATTTTAGGAGTCAAACGTAAGAGTGTATCCTTGATCACATATTTTTCCGACACTAAGGAGATTATTCTTCATATCTTCAACCAATAGGACTTTTCCTGCTTTTACATTTTCACTTACAAGCTTTACAGTTATTTTTCCAAGTATTTTGGTAGATGAGTCATCTCCAAATGCAACATTTCCACCCTTTCTCTTCAAGCTACCAAATTTTCTTTGATCTTCGATCATATGAGATGAGAACCCACTATCTATGAACCATTCATATTCTTCTTTGAATTCTTTAGTGACCAATGCTATTCGACAGTTTTCATTGTGCAGAGTTTCTTTCCTTTTCCATGTTGTAGTTGGTATAGGGACATTTATCATAGGATTATATTCCTTCATCTCTCTGCAATCTCGTGCTTTGTGACCAAGATTATTGCACTTGTAGCACACAATATTTTGATCCATTAATGGGTCAAATGGATTATAGTTAATGTTGATAGGTCTACAAACATTTACATATCTACTATTTGCACCATTCGTGTGGCTTGCGTAGTTTTTCCTTTCATTGATTCTACAATTGATTTCCTTGTGCCCAAAATTTTCACAAATATAACAATGTCCAAGAAAGAAATTTTGATATCTGGGAGTAAGTGATCTTCTTTGTGGTGTGGTCCATCTAGGTTCACGATATATTATTTTTTTGTTTCCTTCATAATGTTTTATTTCATACCTGATGGGAGAGGATCTTCTTGATGTCTCATTCCTTTTGAATTCTATTCTTCAATCTTGTTGTTCAACTTTCTCTGGAGTGTTTGTTTCATCATTTTCATCTTCCTTCTCTTGTCTTGTTGTCTTCAAACTATCATTGTATCCTAGTCCTATCATGTCATTTGGAGATCTTTGACTGCTAAGGATCTCATCTAATTTTTCAATGCTTTTTTCGAACTTCTTCAACTTTTCTATTGTCAATAGTATCTCCCATTTTGTGTGATCCAATTCTTCTTTCAGTTTCTCATAATCTTTGAATTGTTCCTTCAAGCTATCAATGGTATTTTCGAGCTTGTAATTCTCTTCTTCACAACTACTCAATTCACCTTTTAGTGTTATGTTTTTGTTTCTAAGATTGATATTTTTTAGTTTCAACATGCTTCAACTTTTCAAGATTCTCATCTCCTTTTTCACTCTCTACATTGTCTTTGTATCCCCAAAAGGAATCAAGGTAGGTTTCTTCATCTAAATATTCTTCAGAAATAATTTCTTCTTATTTAGAACTCTTGTGATCATCATCCTAGGTTTCTTGGGTTATGAAGAGGACTTCTCCTCCATCATTATCTTCTTCATCACTCTCATTTGAAGATATTCCATCATCCTTGCAGTAGAAGATCTTTTTATTGTTGAGACTTCTCTTTTTATAGTAGCATTTTTCAGCAATATGTCATATTCTACCATAGTTAAAGCATTTGAGAGGAGACTTACCTTTGTATCTGTTAGTTTCCTTCTGGATCCTTCTTATGAAATTTGTTATTTCTTCATCAAGGTCAGTATCCTTGTCTTTTGTCTTATTTATGGATTTAAAGGATGCTTCATTGTTTGGATGGTCACTTTATGTACATGTTCTCATTTCATATGCTATAAGAGACCCATGTAATTCATCCATTGTCATTTTGGTTAAGTCCCTAGTTTCTTCAATGGTGGAGACCTTAGCATCATACTTCAAGAGAAGTGATCTCAACACTTTTTGTACAACCAAGGATTCATTGAGATCTTCAGCTAATCCTCTGATAGGATTAACAACTTCATCAACTCTAAGAAAATAGGTTGCAATATCTTCCTTTTCATCCATCTTCAAATTTTCAAATTCTGCTCTATGTCATTGAAGCTTGACCTTCTTAAATTTTGGATCACCTTCATAGATACTCTTGATTTTGTCCCATACCTATTTAGTAGTGTTGCAGCCCATCACTTTCCTAGAAATGGTTGGTGCTAATGCTCCTAGAATAACATGTCTTGATTTGGAATGAAAACTCGTAAGCTTATTCTCATTTGGATGCGTTGGAGAATTATTTGGGATTACATATCCATTTACAACTAAGTACCAAATGTTTATTCCCAAATTTGTTAGGTAATTTTTCACTCTATCACTCCAGTATGCATAATTTCTTTCATCGAATCATTGAATCACATTTGGAATGTGCTCATGGTCATCCATCTCTGCTCAGGATTTTCCTTCTAGTGTTTAAATTGTTCTGAAGGCAACCTACTCTAATACCAATTATTGGAAATACTGAGAGGAGGGTGAATAAGTATTTAGAGAAATTAGTATTTTTGAACTTGTACTTCAATCAAATCATGTATTCAATTTATATCCAATCAAAAATGAATACTATCCAATGAACAATGAAGAACAGTATGAGAGATACGCCAATACGCGATGCACAATATATAAGAAGTAATCATGTATTATTGTTCAAAGGAAGTAATGACTTCCAAAGGTAGCTACATCTTCCAAATATAAAGGGAAGGGATAAACATCAAAAAGGGAGATACAATCCTCCAGTATCAAGAGAGGGTTGACCTCTCCATCCTTTCCCCTTCCTTCCACCCAAGAATATATGAGAGATAATAAAACTTTACATTAAATTATTACAATCAACCAACCATCACATAGAACTTGATAATGCTTCCCAAGACTTCTTCAAATTCTACAATTCTTCACTTCTTGGAATACTTTAATATTGTAGATAATATTAATCAATGTATTATTTAAAACTCCTCCAAGTTTTACCCCTTGAATCCTCCCAGAAAATGAGTTATAGAGAAAATGGTAGACCTTATTCAATTATGGTTTATTCAGGTGAGAAAACTTGTACAGAATTCCCCGCGCTCAATATTTAACATCATTTTCTTAAATTCGTAAACTAGAAACTACATCCCATACTCTTTCCAATTCAATTGGTCTCACTTCTTTTAGCATTCTCTATGAAGACATTATGATTGTTTAACCCAGAGCACATGTTTATGAATAGGTTCAGGACTAGTCAAAAACCCTATCTTCCACAGAGTTTATCTCCAACATTAAAGTGAATAAAGAGCTTAAATTTTTACCACAAGTACCTAGCTATGTCTTCTCAATAGCCTCTGAATTTCACCTTCCGAATCATTCGAGAAACAAATTTATAGAAAAAATGGTAAGATGACCTATAAATAACATACCTTAGAACACATCACCAAAAGACTTCATCCTCCCTTGAAATTTGACCTTCGTTACTTTAGATTTCCTCAGAAATTTGACTTATATATCCTTTTTCATTAATAAACTTGTTATTGTTGAAAAATGAATGTATAATGATATGTATTTATACCCTTTATGTGACTTCCTTTTAACATTAGGGCTGACATGTAGTTTCTTCTTCAATTCACATTCTCATCTTCAAAAATTCATTTATCCTTGATCATGAGGATCCACGTGATGTACCACATACCACCAGAAGAAGAATTACTTATAGTATCCATCCGTGGGTTTTGTATATTCATGTGTAATTTCCTTCATGTTTATATACTTCGATCAACTATGGGGTCCAAAATCCAATGGCTAGGGTTGACATCAATGATAACAGCCAATCTTCCAACAGCATAGTCAAGGACCTCCAACCAATGAATGTTAATGAAATCAACCTAAGGTGAGTTAAAGAAAGAGGAAATTTTGCACCGGTTGGTTGAGGACGTGGATATCGAGAAGTATGTTTATGTCCCCAAAAATTTAGGCCTAGGAATGGCATTGTTGAAAGATTAATTAATTATCGAAAAATATTAACTATCATTATTAATTATTGCAAGGATGATTAATTATTGAGATTGGTTTTCGTTGATGTCAAACCTTGAAAAATGTTGCATTTCATAGTAAGGTAGTAGTAAACAAAAGATAATTAATTATTTCATGGATAATTAATTATTGCAGGAATAATTAATTATTGGAGGGATAATTAATTATTACAGGAAAAAAAAGTGGTAATAAACAGAAGATAACAAGTTTCATGTGAGTTGCATGTCATTAATAAATTTGTCTTATATAACACAGAGAAGATTCCATTGAAAATTTCTTCTGTGTATTCACCTCTGAGAATACAAGCTGGAGATCTGAGGTAGTGAGTCAAAGATAGAGAAGTCAAGTGAAGTAATAATTTTGCCAGGGTCGAGAGCACGAAGAAGTGGTTTCATACAGGAATTCATTGAGTATATACACAAGTTTTAGAATGAAAAGAGTTGACATCCGCGACTTGCAATAATGGAAAGCATGGATACCCGTGGGCAAACAGTAGACACAGTCGCAGGCCTGTGAGGAACATTTATGGAAGATCGGGGATCTAAAATCTTAGGTTAGCTAAAATATGAAGGTATGTCTTCCTGAGTGTGCTGAGGAGTTATTTTGAATAAATTAGAAACATGTATGTCTCAGTAATTCATAACCTGTTGATTTGGAGAATTCTCTTACGGATTTTGGCATGAGGAATAAGTGGCTGCAGTCTTGATGAGATATTGATATCATAAGTATCAACAACATAGTTATCATAAGAAATAACAAAAATGATTTATCATTTACAACAATAGAGGTAGTGACAGGATTGTCTACAATTATATTTTAGGGTGGTTGGACGAGGCAAGGAAAGGGGGTTGTAGCCTCCTTCTAGTTGGAGCCAGAAAATTAGAGAGTTGGAGCTTCCTTCAAGTTACATCCTGTAAACAGGGGTTGGATCCTCCTTCCAGTTATAGATGGAGAAATAGGAAGTTGGTGCTTCCAATGAATGTACTCTTTGACAAATAATAAAATCATTATGTGGTTTTTCCTTGCATTGGGTTTCCACATAAAACTCCAGTTTATTGTGTTTATGTGTTTTTTATGCATTGATTTATGGTATTTATAATATATTAAATGTTGATAATATTG
>ML777425.1:850702-877723 GCA_009831015.1 Picea engelmannii
ATTGGTATCAGAGAAGGTCCTTCAAGAAGCAGTCTAACTAGTGGAAGGAGATCATGGAATACGCTAAGATTGGAGAACCAAGGTTTGATGGGAAGAACTATACCTTATAGAATAAAATGATGAAAACATTTTTACAAGCACAAGTATTTGATGTTTCACAAGAAACAGTATATGGATATACAACACTAGCCACTCCCCCAACCAATAGAGATGGAAAGAAGATCAACAAAAACAACTCAAAGTCTGAAGGTACTATTCTGAGTAGTTTAGTTGACTTATTTTTTGTCAAAGTTATGCACTGTGATAGTGAAAAGGATCTTTGGGATAAACTCCAAAATATTTATGAAGTATATTCCAAGGTAAAGGGATTTAAGCTTCAAATTTTCAGAGCTAAGTTTGAACAGTTGAAGATGAAGGAAGATGAAAACATTGTAGCCTACCTTTTTTGAGTTGACGAAGTAGTCAACACTATTAAGGGAATGAGAGTATAATTTTATGACTCATTGGTTGTTAAGGTATTGAGGTATCTTCCTATGATATTTGATTCTAAAATATCAGCCTTAGAAGAAAGAGCATATCTCGGTACATTGGGCATGGACGAGCTACATGGAATATTTACATCCTATCAAATGGAAACAAAAAAGGAGAAACTAGTAACAAAGGAAGCATATTTCAAGGAATCCAATAAGACAAGGAAGAAGCACAAGTAAAATTCAAAACCAATTTGTTGTTGCAGTGATGATTCAGACGAACATGACAAGATGGCTAACTTCGTGAGAAAATTACAGAAAGGATCCATAAAATATAAAGGTGTGCTTCCATTGAAATGTTTTAATTGTGGTGGTATTGATCATTTTGGTTCTAAATGTCCTTAAAGGAATAAAGACAGTGATGAAGAAGAAGTTTCTAAAAGAGAAAATAGATTTCAAAAGGGAAACAAGAGAATAAACAATAAGAAATTATTCAAGAAAAGTTTCTACTCAAAAGAGGAAATTTCCTCATCAAGCAAGGACGATAATGAAAATGATAGTGATTCTGAAAGATTACTCTTCATGGCAATAGAAGATGATTCTGAAGAGGAAGGTGAAGTCTATCTCAGAGAATATCTAATCAGTGCATTAGAAGAACTCATGAAGGAGAGAAAGAAAAACAATTCACTCAATGCAAAGTTAAAAATGAAAGAGGGATCTTAGAATTCCAACTCTAAAGAAATAGAGAAGATGATCACGAGTCTAAAATTTCAAATAGAAGAAGATAGAAGAATTGAGGAAATTATTAGAAGTTAGTTATAAGAAAAGGATAAAATGATTAGAAGCTTGGAAGTATATGTGGTCTCTTTAAGGAAATATCTTCAGAAGAAAGATATGCAGTAGAAGAGCATGAGAATATTGGATCAAATAAGCAGCAGTCAAATATCATCATATGAAATATCTGTCCTAGGATAAAATCAAGTATAGAATGAGAAAGGGTTGAGCTTGAATACAATAGAATAGGAAGCAGAACAAAGAAGCTATGCAGAGATTATCAAAGATTATGTCAATAAGGAAGAATGCATACACCCAAAGAAGAATATTTTAGAAGTAAAGAATAGTCAAGAAGGAAAATTCAGAAGGCATGCATCACAAAGAAGATCATCTATTCCCAAGTATCAAAGATTATTTTATGGTCGTTGTTTTAATTGTGCTAATTTTGGACATAAAGTTGTAAACTGTAGAGCCTATCCCAAGAACAGAAGTAACAATATAGGGTTCTTAAATAATAGTTATCCCAAAAGGTCTTATGAAGCATACAACAGAAACCAAAAAAGTTTTGGTTCATTGAGAAATGAAGTAGAAAGCTATAAATGCAACAATTTTGGTCACATGGCGAAGTATTACAGAATGACTATTCCACCCAGTGAATCAAAGAAAAACATTAGCAGTCAGATATTGAAACCACAAGGGATATGGAAAAGAAAGAAGAATCAATGCTCACTTTTTCTATAGGCCCAACACAGGAAAAATGATTGGTATGTTGATAGTCGTTGTTCAAATCATATGGCAGGTGACATGAACAGGTTTCTAACTCTGAAGAAAGAAAAATATAGATCAGTTTCATTTGGCAATAATCATTCATCTAAAATAATAGGTAGAGGCACAATCAAGCTTGGAAGCAAAGATGCAATGGAAGAAAATATTCTATTGGTTGAAGATATGAAGCACAATATGTTGAGTGTAAGTCAAATGTATGATCAAGGACACACATGTCAATTCGACTTAGAAAAATGCAAAATAAGGAAAGAAGGATCAGGAAGGCTAGTAGTGACAACTATAACCAAACAACATATATGTTTTGAATGAAATTGGAAAGGAGAGTTGGTGTTTATGAAAGGAAAATTAAAGTTGGCTTTGGCATAGAAAAATGGGTCACATGCACTTTGAAAATCTTGTCAAAATCAGCAGAAAGGAAGCAGTAAGGGAAATGTCTGAAATATAAAAGATAGAAAATATTCCATGTAATCATTTTCTACAGGAAAAATAGACCGATACCAAGTTCAAATCAAATGAGTACTCAAAAACAAAACCATTGGAGATTGTACACACTAATCTATGTGGACCAACAAGAAAATCGGATTAAATGGTGAACAATAATTCATACTATTTATTGATGACTACACATGAATGGCTACAGTTTGTTTTCTTAAGAAGAATTCAGAGGCATTTGAACACTTCAAGATATACAAAGAGATGGTTGAAACAAACACAGACTTGAAAATCAAATGTCTAACATTAGACAATGGAGGAGAGTTCACATCAAAGGAATTCATGGACTTTTGTAGTGAACATGGGATAAAGAGATAGTTCTTAGCAGCAAGGACACCTCAACATAATGGAGTCACTAAAATAAAGAACAAGACAATTCAAGAAATGGCCAGAAACATGTTGAAACATTCCAAGTTGGGTGACATCTTTTGGGAACATGCAGTACATACAACAATTCATATTCTGAATAGAGCAATGCTCATAAGTAATAGTGATCACTGATAATACGCCCTAGGAGATATGGAAAGGAAGACCATAAAATGTGAAGCATTTTAGAGTGTTTGGAAGCATGTTATACATTAAAATATAATATGGCCGCATTGGAAAATTTGACTCTCGAGTTGACAAAGACATATTTGTTGGGTACTCAAGCAAAAGAAATGCATACACGTGGTTCAATATGAGACTCAATAGAATAGTGGAAAGTATCTATGTACAAATTGACAAGACAAGTGTATGAAATCTCAAAGAAGAAAAAAGAGACTCAATAGAGCAGGAAGGAGAAGAGGACTTGAAAGAAGAAGCATAATCAAAAGAAGAAGAAGATCAGCAAGAAGTAGAGAAAAATGAAGATAATCAGTAGATTATTCAAATATCTCCCAAAATTCCTATCAAGCGATTACGAAAAAATCATCCACGAGAACATATCATTGCGAATATGGATACAGGAGTTGAAACTCAGAGAAAATTGTTCTCACCAAAACAAAGGCATCGAGCACTGTTGTCCACAACTGAACCCAACATATTTGAAGAAGCCAACATAGATGAACATTGGATCAAAGACATGGAAGAAGAATTGGATTGGATAGATAAGAATGAAACATGGGAACTTGTTTCAAGGACTAAAGATAAGAACGTGATTGGTACAAAATGGGTATTAATAAACAAGTTGAATGAGGATCGACAAGTAACCAAGAATAGTATGAAGGGGATGCTTAGGTTGAAGGAATATATTTTGAAGAAACTTCTTCCCCAATTGCCAAAATGAAAGTAGTAAGATTAATCTCGGAAAATGCATGTTCAAAGAGAATTAAAGTATATTAGATCGATGTAAAATCAATCTTCCTAAATGGAAAACTGGAATAATAAGTCTACATCGAACAATCAAAAGGATTTATATTTTCAGAAAGGGAAGATTATGTTTGCAAATTGAAGAATCCACTATATGGACTCAAACAAACCCCCAAAGCATGGTATTCAATATTGTACATGCATCTACAACAACAAGGGTTCAGGAAAGGAAATGCAGACAAAAATCTCTACATAAAGGTACATCAAAATAATTTTTTGATAATTGAAGTTTATGTTGATGTCATTAATTTTGGCAATAATGATGATAGGATAAGTCAGAAATTTGCTAAAGGCATGTAGAATTAATTCAAAATGTCATTACCTGGTAAGTTGTCTTTCTTTTTGGGACTCCGCATATGTTATCTAGATACATGTATTTTCATCTCCTAGGCCAAGTATATCAAAGAAATGTTGAAGAAGTTTGGAATGGTAGATTCTAAGACTGTAAGTACTCCCATGCAAACTAGTTTCAAACTCAGAAAAGATGAAATATCCAAATATGCAGATCAAAGGCTCTACAATCGATGATTGGAAAATAACTCTATGTGATAGCCTCCAGACCGGATGTGATGCAGACAGTTCGACATGTGGCACAGTTTCAAGAAACACCAAAGGAATCACATGTTATGGAAGTAAAGAGGATATTCAAATATCTAAAAGGTACATAAGATTTTAGATTGTGGTATCTAAAAGGGAATGATCTATCTCTTACTCCCTACACAGATGCAGATTGGGTAGGTGGCATTGATTATAGAAGAAGTACAAGTGGAGCAACTTTCTACTTGGGTGATTGTTTGGTATCTGGGTTGAGAAAGAAATAGTCTTAGGTATCATTGTCCACAACAGAAGCAGAGTATATTGCAGCAACATCATGTTGTGCACATGTTCTCTGGATGAAGAAAACTTTGCAGGACATACAGGTGGAATATGATGAGCCTATTCTGATATTCAATGATAACACCAGTGTTATAAATATCTTTAAGAATCCAATGATGCATTCCAAGACGAAACACATTCCGCTCAAGTTCCACTTTCTATGGGAACAACTTATAAAGAAGAACATCAAGGTAGAGTATGTTGGTACAAATGAGAAGATTGCAGATATCTTCACCATACCTCTTCCAAGGGAGAATTTTGAGTATCTTCGACAGAAACGTGAAGTATTTTCATCCCCACGATGAATTCTTTTTGAAAGACTTCAATGCTTTTTGAATCCTTTTTATCAGATATGTATATGAGGAACAACCATGAAGAGAAACATCATTAGAAATCAGAGGGTTACTGACAAGGGGAGCATCCCTAAGGAGAACTCATCCTTTTACATTGATGTCAAAGGGGGTGAGAAGAACATAGTCATGGAAGAGAAGAGGAATGAAGATAGGGGGAGCCAACACGTGAAGACAAGGGGAGCCAACATGGGCATGAGTGTTGTCATCAATGCCAAAGGGGGAGATTGTTGAAAGATTAATTAATTATCGAAAAAGATTCATTATCATAATTAATTATTGCAGGGATAATTAATTATTGAGATTGTTTTTCATTGATGTCAACCCTTAAAAAACATTGCATGTCGAAGTAAAGTGGTAGTAAACAAAAGATAATTAATTATTGTAGGAATAACTAATTATTGTAGGAATAATTAATTATTGGAGGGACAATTAATTATTACAGGAAAATCAAAGTGGTAGTAAACAAAAGATAACATGTTGCATGTGATTTGCATGCCATCATGAGTTGCATTTCATTAAGAAATCTCCCTTGTATAACACAAAGAAGAGTCCATTGAAAATCACTTATGTGTATTCACCTCTGAGAATATAGGCTAAAGATCTGAGGAAGCGAGTCGAAGATAGAGAATTCAAGTGAAGTAATAAGTTTTCAAGAGTCAAGAGCACGAAGAAGGGGTTTCATACAAGAATTCATTGAGTATATATGTGTGTTTCAAGAGGAAAAGTGTGCACATCAGTGACCTGCATTAAGGGAAAGTGCAGATATCCACGGGAAGACAATACACACAGTCGCGGACTTGTAACCAAAATTTGTGGAAGATTAGATATCTAAAATATCAGGTTAGCTACAGTCTAAAGGTATGTCTTCTTGAATGTGTTAAGGATTTATTTTGATTAAATCGGTAACAGGTATGTCTCAGTAATCCATAAGTTGTTGATTTGGAGAATTCTCTTACGGATTTTGGCATGAGGAATAAGTGATTGAAATATTGATGAGATATTGATATCAGAATTAACAACAACAAAGGTATTAAAAGAAACAGTATCAATAGGTTATCAGTTATAACATTAGAGGTAGCGACAGGATTGTCTATAGTTATATTTCAGGGCAGTTGGACGGGGCAAGGAAAGGGAGTTGTAGCCTCCTTTTGGTTGGAGCCAGAAAATTAGGGAGTTGAAGCTTCCTTCAGGCTGTAACATGAAAATAGGGGATTGGAGCCTCCTTCCAATTGTAGTTGGATAAATAGGAAGTTGGTGCTTCCAATGAATGTACTCTTTGACAAAGAAGAAAAACATTCTGTGATTTTTTCCCTCATTGGGTGTCCATGTAAAACTTTGGTTTACTGTGTTTATGTGTTGTTTATGCATTGATTTATGGTATTGGTTCTATATTGAATGTTGATTTAATATCATTGAAGATTTATATTGTGGTTAAAGAAAGAAAAATACTAATATTGAGTCACCCCTCCCTCTAAGTATTCCAACATGCCTTTCTAGTGTGATTTAATTTGTTGATTTAGATATCTTTCTCACACAACGCAAACCTGTACCGAGAGTAGATATTGTCATTTTCCCTACAACTCTTGGTTGGATGATTATTGTAAAGCCCTCCAAAGACTCATAATTCATCACTTCCATAATTTTCAAATATCCATCTAGGAAGAAAATGTTTGAATGATTTACTGTTGTTTTATCAGGTTCTATTTATGTAGGAAAATAAGAGAAATAGAGGCTACCAAATGCAACATTTTTTCTTCAATTTCATGTTTTTAAAATTTATTAGAATTCTAGGTGTTTACTTCAAAATCTATAGATGTAGGAAGTACTGGGACATTTTTCCAACTGATATATGTAAGTTCTTTTATTTTGTATGCAAGGAATTGTCTATCTTGCTAAAAATTTTGGACAAATATTATGATGTAATTGTTGTATAACATAGATACAACTTTGATCATATAAATTTCCCAGTTTTGGTTTAAAAACAAAACAAAACAAACTCTAGCATCAAATGTCCTTATTGCTATCCAAGGAGAGATAAATAAAAGAAGTCTACTTGCAATGAAGTTTGACACGATAGATGTTTGTCAAAATGCATGGTTTCAAGCTTATGGAATAAAAATAAGAAATTTCTATCACTATAAGGATGTGTTCATAAATAGGGATTTCAAGGAAATGAATGGAAATAGTGAATTGCAAAATCTAGATCGAATACTAATGCAATAGTATGCAATATTAATATGATTATGGAGTAAAATTTACATAAAACTCCACATGTAACATGTTCAATATGTCAAGATGGAACAAGAGAGCCTCTCAAATTATTGCAATCAACTATGTACTAGTTTTTTCTTCATAAAATGACTAATGAGAACTTCCAATGAATTGGTCTTCCTCCAAATTCGCAATCCATTTTCAGCAAACAAATGTGAAATCAATTTCTAGATGCCACAATCACAAAGAACAACTTATTTGCAAAGAGTGATTTTTGTGTTTCAATCATGAACAATATTGGGGACACCACTTATCCAACTAAAGTATAATAATTGCAAGTAGTTTAACCAAACCATAATAACTATATTGAAAGTTATCACCATATGTACTATGCCCACATATTATCTTTAGAGGAGATTCTAAGAACTTACTTAAGCATTGTGCATGAAAATATGGATAAGTCAAAGACTTTTATACCAAGGTTGCTTAAGAAGGAAAAGGATATTACCAATTCCATGAATCTCCCCATTTATTTGACCAGTATGCTTAACATGGAAACAAGACTAGGAGCTTTCGCCACTATAGGTTTTTCTTTTTGGAAATAGGGTCAAACTTCACTATGACTTCATTGGATAAATGTTTAAAGGATATTGAAGAACTAATGGTAGATCAATAAGGGGATTTTTTTTTATAAGAGAAAAATATCAAACCACCCATTGCATGAGGATCTATTACAATCCAAGTAATACAAAAAATGTTTGTTCTACAAGAAAGACAATACATAAGCACCTGAGATAAGTGTTGATCACACAAACTTTTTCGATTCAAATAGAAATTTTCCACCAATATCTTTCTTGCAAATATAATTGTGCATGTGATAACAAAAATCACCATGTATTTTTATTTGTATCACACATTTTGGATGGTAACTCAAAAATAATTGGTATCAAAGGATGATATCTCTTAAAATTACATATCATTGATGGCATGCCAACTATGTAATACAAAGTGTTAATTCAGGATAAAAATTAGTCACCTCCTATTAATATGTGGCATTATTTTCCTAATGGTAGACCAAACTTGCCCAATGCCTATGGGGAAGCCTCAATTGTGAAATCTATAGGTAAGCATTCCTTATTATATGGTTGAAATAAAAAAGGGATTAGAAATATATATTTCATTCTAGAAGAAGTTGATTGATAAGGGAGGGGAAAAGTATTGGCATCCCAATATAATTTATCGAGAGACTATATATAAATCTTTGGACACTCCCTTTGGGGAATTGATAACTCAAAAAATAACTGATTTCCGACGATCCACGATGCAAGGAATAAGAAACAAATATTCTACAAAGTCCTCACACAAAGTTATGGGAGCGTACTTGCGAGAAAAAGTCCCTGCAATTGAGGATTTCTATCATGGACCTCTATGAAACAATAATATAGATCCTTTTACTCCAAAGGATGATGTTGTATAGGGACAAATGTTGATGTAGAAGAATTGAGAGCATGACTATGGTAAAGGTATAGGTATGCATACATGTGACAGAGAATGGTTGATGAACCATGTAGGAGAAAAGGTTTCCTAGGAAACCGATAGATACAATGACTAGCGACCCATGTACTCTAGTGGAATGCAATATTTTTATATGGACTTCAAAAATGTTTATGTTTGCAAGTATATGAGGACAGGGAGAAGAGAAGACAAAGAAAATGAAGACGAAATGAGTTGAAGGGACCAAGTGAAAAAGGGGAATAATGGGGTTCATTATGTCCTACCACTGATATTGAATACATAGTAGTCATGATGACTCCAACGCTAGATGATGATAGTTCTAATGGATTTTTTGAGTTCTAAAAATTATGTTTTAACTGATACTACTATTTGTTATAGTAATTCCACCAAATTATATGGCTTTGGAATCCTGATTAATGGTGTTGTGTACATTCATATACTGACTACGGGTTGTTGGTTTGGAGTACAACATTTATTCAACATTACATTGGCCTGCATCAATTAACATTCTATTACATTCGTAATGCAAGAACATCATTGAATACACTGGGTTCGTAGTTGTTGAGGACATACCATGTGGATAGAGGTATAACAATGAAAAAGGACAGTCAAGAAAGGAAGCGTATCACTCATAATTTGAAGGTATAGTTTTTTCTCTATTATGTCTTTTAAATCCTTACATAATTCAAACAAAGTAACTTTGGCTAGTTTGGACAGATATGGTTAAGTCCAAAAGGGCTTGGAATTCCCATATGTAGATCCAAGATTTTTATTTTTGAAAATTCATGAAGTATGTGTCTTATGGGTAATGATGTAAGACAACATGGGAGTGTTTAGTAACATATGATAAAATTATATGCTGAAACATATGGGTTCAATGGTAACCAAATATCATTGTATATTGTAAATGACAAATGATTGCAAAGTCCTTTACATTAAGAAAGAACAAATGAGTCTAAAGTATTTATGTCAAAGTTATGAAAGGTAAAGAGTTTGAGAAAAGTCTATGTCACACAATTTTGAAAATGGTAAAAGTAAGTTCATATTATGTGCTTAAGACTCATGTAATTTGTAAGTCCATAGATATGGATGTAAGTCAAGTAAGTAAAAGTCATGTCTTAGTCAAATTCAAAAAGGATTTTTTTCAATATAAAACATAAGTCAAATCATTGTCAAAGGAAACTTAAAGTTGACAAGAGAAAGAAAAGCTCTTGAATGTAAAAATTGAGTTAAAAGTAGAGAGAGTGTCATATTTGTATTGAGTTAAAAGTTATTATTAATAAGTCAATAGATAAAATCATTAGCTAGAGGTTCTAATGATAATTGGAGTCAAGTAAGAAGTCATTAAAGGAGGATGCATGATCGGTGGTACCCCACACCCAAGCTTATATTGACGGTCAAGTCACTACAATAAGAATTTGTTATGAGAGAAGTTAATTGTCAAATTTATGAGCTTGGAAGATAAAGAAAGTTGAGAGAGTCATAGTCAAATATCATTGTTGTAAGTCTTGGTGAAAGAAAACTCATCTTATTGTTTGTACAAAATTGAGTCTAGTTTGGAACTGGACATTCTGAAAACTAGGCAAGTTTTTTTTTTTTTTTCTTGCAAGTGTATAACATTATGAAGACATGAAGAGTCAAAATCAATGACAAAGTTAAGTTTTCTTGATGAATATTGTACAAGATACATGTTTTGTAAAGGATATTGCAGGTGTCTTGTTGATGGAAGACGTCCCATCTACAATAAATCATTTTATGTAGGTATTGCAGTGGAGGATTCAGGATTAATCAAGAAGATGATAACAGAAAGAAGATTAATAAAGAATGAAGATGATTTTTTATTCCATGATAGATAAGTGCAAACCAAATTGAACAGGATGTAGACTTCAAGAGAAAATGAGTTTTGTGGTAGAACCTGCAACGAGAAAGTTGTAATAGAAAAGAGAACAACTTATAGTTGTTGTTGGGTAGAAGTTGTTGAGGCAGCTCCACATTTATGAATGTGGGTGGAGTTTCCTAGAGAAATGATTGGGTGAAACTCTTGACGGAAAGTAAGAAAGTTCATAATCCTACGACTATGGCAGCTGAAGAGTAGAGGAATCTCAAAAGGTTCTAGCAGAAGGAACCAGTGATATCAAAAGGTCAAGCTAAGGTAAAATCTTGGTGTGGTATTGGGTAGTAGGTGTAGAGGCTTGGTACATGAGAAGGCTTGGTTGTCGATCATAGTGAGCATAGATAACCTCATAGAGGAAGAGAGGAGAATGATTGTGGATAATCAGGTAAAGTGTTCAGAAGGAATCCATAGAAACGTGAAATAAGACATGGAATCTAATGACAAGGAAAGTTGAAATAGAAGGAATCCTATGCATGACCACAAAGAAACAAGAAGGACATAAACAAGTATGCAAGTAAAGAAAAAGAAGGAAGCAACAAAAGACAAACACAACAAAGTGTCAGAAATGAAGCAGCAGAAGTGTGAAGAATAGTAAGTAAGAAAACAAAGGTATAATTAAAAGTATTGTGTGGTTTGAGATGTAGATACAATAAATCCATGAAGTGTGACATCACTAAAAAGTTTAATGGTCCTTGGATTTTTTATATTTTTTTTCTAATGAGAAATTAACTCACGGGAAACTCACCCCGATGCTTCCCCACATATTGGATGATATGAGAGTGATAAAGTCGCGACCCCAAGGACCCAAGTTAGGCTCGAACTCATGACCTCTCCCCGTAACACGAGAGAGTGTGCGCACGTCTTGCCAACTAAGCTAACCCCTTGGATGATGGAGTAATGATGGTCTTAGTCTTATGTTTGTATTAAGACTAGTTTGAAATGAAAGTGTATGTACCTGATGTAATATTGATGAGGCATATATTCCCCATAGCTTGTTAAAGTTCTCAGTGCTCTAAAAACCACTTTGTCATGTATGCTTTGTGGTTAGTTGAAACCATTGATGTAATGAATGGTAGTCATGGAAGAGAGTTTGATCAACCATGGGAAAAAATGTCGATTTGAGGCAGTCCATATCTGAATGGTTAGTTGAAACCATCGATGTAATGAATGGTAGTCATGGAAGAGAGTTTGATCAACCGTGGGAAAAAATGTCGATTTGAGGTAGTCCACATCTAAGAAGAATGTTGATCTGAGGCAATCCATGATATTTCAAGTTATGAATAAGGGGCTTGTGTAGTTGAGTGTGAAAGAGAGATTGTAAGTCATGAAACGTGGACTTGTGTGAAGCATGCTATGAAACAAAATTTTGTGAGATGATAGGGAACTTGACGTGGATGCTATTCCCCTCTTCCTTGGTAAAGACCTCTGCGTTGACCTCCCGGTCTTAAGGATCGTTCTAATTCCACCTTCGAGACAAAGAGGCTCTTTGATCCCTCCTCGGAATCTCTATTAAAATTGACCCACAGGTCTTTTCTACTCCTCATAGCCTCTAGGCCCGATCGTTGTTCTCTTCACGACAGGAAAATAAAATTTGGGTTTCGGGGTTTCACAATCCCCGATGTCGCAAACCTTTTGTTTCCCGATTTCCCAATCTCCGATATCCTGAGATGCTTCAACTTCCGCTAGTCCCCTGGGCAAGACTTTTGGGTCCATACAACCTCCCTTTATATCACCACAGTCCTATCACCTTTCTGGATTTTGGGGTTTCTCATGTCAAAATGTATGTGACCTCTTGTCCTCAGGATCCCCGATCCTCCGAATCCCGATATGATGTCAACTAGGAAACCCTTCCGCCGTAAACATGATCAACAGTCATGATCGTCTACTAAACCAACGGCTCCAGATATCCCTTGGGACTTCGCGGTTTCAAATGCCGAAATGAATTTGTCTTCGATTTCCCCGATCTCTCGAATTTCAATTTCTCGATATGACTTCCTTTTTGGGACTTTCCATAGAAGTCGAGATTGTTGCCACGCGTCCTCAAAGATGAACGGTCCTCGTCATTTCGCAATTTCGGGGAAACAAATGCCTTTGGGATCCTTCCCACGGGACTCATGAAATTTTGATTCCCGACCTCCCGTTATGACGAGATGACGTCAGTTGGGACCCATAACAAAGCTTCCTCCTTATAAGGATTTCAGACTTTGTAGTTCCAAAATGTAAGTGTTTCCTGTCTTCAAGATCCACGAAATGTCGAACCCCGACTTCTCATATTTCCGACACGCATCCCAAATGGATGGACGGTTCAGATCAAACCTCGGACTTTGCCAAATGCAAAGTCAAAAAATGCTCACTTATGTGAGTCCCGGTGTCCAGATCTACGATTTGGATGATCACGCGACACGCGTCCTTCCTTAGATCCACGGTTGTGGTCCTTTCGCTATTTCGGGACTCAAAAGGTCTCAGACTCTTGGTCTCTAGACTTTTGAGATGTTGATGGCTCTTGATTCCTGCCACGTGTCCCAACAGATGGACGGTTCTGAATTGTTCCGAGGTTTTCACTATGGATTTACCTGATCTCTTGTCCATGGGACTTCCGATATCCCAAACTCCGACACCTCGATATCCCGATACTTTTCGGGACCTTCTCTCAGCTTGTGAGGGTTTAAACCCTGTGCAACTCCTGTCAGATCGGACGGCTGACAGGTAACTAGGTGAGGATCCGACAACTCATGATCTCCTAAGCTTGAAACTCTAGACACAGATGTAACCTCCTCGCTTCTTTGTCAGATCAGACGGTTGACGGGATTTCGCTAATTCTTTACAGAGAATTATGACCGTCTGTTTCTTCCCTCTGACAATTTCTGCACAGTGAACCAAGGATTCTACCCCAGGCTTATCCACCTGTGGCACAAACTTTCGATGCCTTTTAATCACTCAAATGCACCAACTTCTTGTACTGCCTTCTATAGGTTCAAAGGCTTTATCCTTCCTGATCCTTCTTACAACTTTGAGTTTTAAGGAAGACCCTTGTACGCGCTCCTTGCAGCAACATCCAAACACTTGAAGTGTTGAATGCTCTTCGACCCTGCGCACTCCTGCAGCAACAGTCTCTAAATTCTTTGCTCAGGTCCGCAACCCTGAGACTTCACTCACCCTGCACACTCCTTTCACGGCTCCTGTGCCTGACTATGCTTCTGTGTGAATATGAGAACAACCACTATCTCTCCTGAGCTTTCAGAGACGGGCCTCTGAACCTTTTGTCAATGCACTCCTTGCGAACAATTCAACTGCACTCCTTGCAGGAACTCTTGCTCAGATAGAGAAACAATTGAAACTCATTTCATTTCCCTTTCCTCTCAGATTTCAAATATTCAACAAGAAATTTTTCTCACATAGCATAAAAGCAATTGCATGATAGAAAGAGTAAGACATTCATGAGCATAACATTTAAAGATGCATACACAGAGAATATATGAACACCATGAGTCTGAATCAGAGTTTCTTTGTATTAATTCAGAACTTCTATACATGGAGTCTGCTACACAGCTCTTTGCTTCTCTTCTATGCTCTCTCCTTCATGCTAATGCTACAATACACAATGAGGGTGTCTATATCCATTTTCCCTGCACTCCTAAAACTATCTCATCAAATAATTCAAAGCTACCTACTAACATAAATGCTTTCTACCTACTGTGGACGAGAGTGGATCGGTCAAGGTATTTTACAATATATAAGTACGCCTCTCTTTAACTATCACATTTAAGTTTGGCGCAGCCAATCTTCAAAAGTTTTTAAACAATTTATCATGTGCTCAAAATGTGTTGCGCTTGTCCACGGCTCGCTTGACGCTGACGATGCTCCTGCATCATACTCCCTCGCTTGAAAATTTTCATGGGCTCCTGTCCATGAGCTATCGCATGGTCTGTCCATGCTTCTGAATCTTTGCTTCATTCTCCCAGCTGCAATCTTCAACTGGATGTTCCTTCCACTTGACCAAGTATTCAAAGTATTTTTTTCTTCTGGTCTTCTTGCTAATTCTTTTGTCTAGTATGCTTTCCATCTGCGTCTTTTCTGCAATTGGCATCTACTTTTTCCACTGAACCTCTGACTATTCATCACTTGTTCCTACTTCCTCATCTTTGTATGGGTACAAATCTGAGACATTGAATATCGGATAAATTCCGATCCCATCAGGTAATTCAATCTCATAAGATTTTTCCCCAAATTTCTTCAAGATTTTACATGGGCCGATCTTCTTCATCTTGAAAACCTTGAAAACCTTTCCTTTCTCAGGTGTGCCAGAATCAAATCACCAACTTCAAATTGAATTTGTCTTCTATGTTGATATGCTCTTCTCTTATACTCCTGGCTTGAGTTCTGTAAACACTCCTTCACCTGGCTATGAAGTTCCTTCATCGCCTCTGCAAAATCTTCTGCACTAGCACTCCTAGTCACATTCTGTTCTGAATTTCTCAATTCAAAAATTCCCCTCGGCTGCATTCCATAGACAATCTAAAATGGACTCTGCCCTGTACTTCTATTGATTGAATCATTATAAGAAAACTCCTCCTGTGGTAATATGTTGTCCCATTGACTGTGGTGTTTTGTCACCAGGCTCCTCAGCAAGTCTCCCAGACTCATGTTTACGACTTCTGTCTATCCATCCGTCTAAAGATGATAAGTTGAATTGAACGACAATTTAGTTCCTAGCTTCTTCCATAAGGTTCTCCAGAAGTGTCCCACGAACTTAGTGTCTCGATCCAAAACTATGCTCCTTGGTAAGCCGTGAAGTCGAATGACTTCTTTGAAAAACAGATTCGCAATGTGAGTTGCGTCACTGGTTTTCTGACATGGAATGAAGTGTGCCATTTTGGAAAATATATCCACCACTACAAATATTGAGTCAAATACTCTTTGTGTTCTTGGTAACCCCAATATAAAATCCATGTTGATTGCATCCCACGGCTTCTCAGGTATGGGAAATGGTTGATAAAATCCCACATTTTGTCTCTTTCCTTTCGAATGCTGACAAATTCTGCATTTATCTACAAATCTTTTGACATCTACTCTCTTTCCTGGCCAAAAATATGACTCATTCAGCTTTGTGAACATTTTTTCGTGACCAAAGTGCCCTGGTAATCCTCCACTGTTTTTCTCCTTCAGCAGGTTCTCCCTCATGGAGCATTTTGGAATACAAAGTTGATTACCTTTAAACAGTAATCCTTCCTAGATAATGTATTATATCCATTGTATTCTGTCTCTGAGAATTGGATTCTCAGCTGCTTCATACACCTCTTTAAAATCTGGATCATCTCTGTACATGTCCCTGAGGTCATCAAAACCCAATGTTTTGACTTTGAACTCCTGCAATAGCAAACACTTCCTGCTCAAAGAATCAACAACCTTGTTAGCAGTTCCAAAAATATGTTTAATCACAAAAGTGAAATTTTGCATATATTCAACCCATTTAACATGTCTCTGATTCAACTTTTCCTTTTGAGTCACTCTGATTTAAGAGTTTGTCTCTGATTGTCATTGTATAATACAAACTCTTTGGGAATCAAGTAATGCCTCCATTTCTTCAATGCCTGGATGATAGCATAGAACTCATTGTCATATGTTGAGTACTTCACCTTTGCTTCATTCAGCTTCTCATTGAAGTATGTTATCAGCCTATCCTCTTGACCCAAGACTGCCCCTATTGAAAATCCACTTGCATCGCATTTCACTTGAAATGTCTTTTGGAAATCCGGCAACACCAGAATTGGTTGTTCCGTAATCTTCCTCTTCAATAGATTAAAACTCTTCGGAGCTTCTTCTATCCAGTGAAAAGATTTGTGTCTTTTCTTCACTGTGTCCATCATCGGTGCACTAATTCCACTGAAATTCCTGATGAACTTTCAGTAGAAACTAGCTATTCCGTGAAAACTTCTCACCTCAAATATGTTCTTCGGTGATGGCCAATTCTTGATCACTTCAACCTTATCTGGATCCATCCTTAATTTGTCTGCAGAAATAACAAAGCCCAAATAGATGAGTTATGTCTTCATGAATGAGGATTTCTTCATGTTTATAAGCAGCTTCTCTTGTTGTAATATCTTCATTACTGTAGCTAAGTGTTTTAGATGCTCTGCCTTTGTTTTACTGAAAATCAGTATGTCATCCAGATACACAATAACAAATTTCCCGATGAATTCTTTCAGAACTTCGTTCATCAACCTCATGAAGGTACTTGGTGCATTTGTTAAGACAAATGGAATAACAAGCCATTCATACAACCCTTCATTGGTTTTGAAGGTTTTTTTCCATTCATCACTTTCCCTCATACGAATCTGGTGATAACCACCTTTCAAATCAATCTTCGAAAAATATTTTTCTCCACTTAAGCAATCCATCAAATCATCCATCCTTGGCAATGGAAATCTATACCTGATGGTTATCTTGTTAATGCCTCTTGAATCAATACACATCCTCCAACCTCCTTATTTCTTTGGACTGAGTACTGTCGGAACAACACATGGGCTCAATCTTTCTCTAACCAACCCTTTGTCCAACAAATCTTGGACTTGTCTTTTGACCTCTTCATTCTCTCGTGGTGTTAGTCTATACGCGGCTTTATTTGGAAAACTGGCTCCAGGTATGAGATCAATATGGTGACTCACACTTCTGATTGGTGGCAATGAACGAGGTTGTTCGTCCACTATTATGTCAGCGAACTCTTCCAATAGTTCTTGAACCTCTTCTGGTAAATCGTCCACTCTTGTGCTGGTCAAAACAATTCTCGGTTTCCTGACCACAATGAACTACGGTTCCTCCTTCTTATTGACCTCGGTAAGGAGTTCCATCCCACTCATGAGAAGTACAGTGTTACTTACTTCAGGTTTCACTTCCTTATCTTTGATTGGAAGCAACATATGAGTTCTCCCATTCTTTTCTAGGGTGTATGTGTTCATCCTCCCATCATGAATCACATTTTTGTCATATTTCCATGGTCTACCCAGCAATAGATGACAAACATCCATAGGAATAACATCACAGAGTATCTTATCATTATATCCTCATATCTTAAATTCAACTAAACATTGTTTAGTGACATTTACCTGATGTCCCTTTTGTAGCCATGAAACTCTATATGGACTCAGATGTTCACTCGTCTCCAGCTCCATCTTTTCTACCATCTCTATCGAAACAAGATTATCCGTGCTGCCACTGTCCACAATGACCTTGCATACCCTGTCCTTGGTTTTGCAAGCAGTCCGAAAAAGTCTATTTCTTTGGGATGAGCTCTCAGCCTCCTTCTCTAGTGTTAAGAGAACTTTTTGCATCATCAGCGGTCTTCCGCCTTCAGCATCTTCTGCCTCAACATATTTCCTTTGTGCTTTGGCGATGTGAGTCTCTCCACCCTCTTTCTTTTTATCTGGGCATTCATAATATTTTTGTCCATTCTTTCCACACATGAAGAATTTTATCACTCCACCTCTTCTTCTTCCTCTTCCTCTAGTACGAGGAAAAGTATTATTATCAGCATAATCTCCTCTTTGCTCAGTATGTTGTCCTCTCTATTCATAATATCGCCCTCACTGTGATCTTCCACCTCTCTCAGCTCAAGTCTGAGGTTTCTTCCAATCCTCCTTGGGTTTCTGATTTTTATCTTGGACAATTGATTTTCCCCTGGCTTGACTTCTTCCTCGACCTCTTTGACCCTGCTTTCGGCTTAGCTTCTCTTCAGCTTTTAGAGCCATCTGATAAGCATCTTCCACCGTCTGGATGGTTACCATTCTCATCTCATCCTGAATGTCATACCTCAGGCCATTCATGTACCTGGAAACCTTTTCATGTGCCTGGCAAGATGTACAACTTTGGAATGCAATGATTGTTATGACTTATTTTTATTAAATTGTTGGATCTTTTAAATCTTGATATATTTAGCAATGGTTTTCATAGTGATATTATGCATGCACATACAAAAATAATATGCAAACAACTCTACATTAATCTTGCATTGATATATTATATATACATTAGAGAAAAAATTCATAATATTGAAATATAAATACACATTGTAGCAATTTCACTTCAATATTGAAATCTAAATTAACACTTTTGTGTTTCAAAATTTATATTTTGGAATAAAAGGTCATACTTTTGGAACCAAATTTACACTTTTTACATTCAAAGTTATTCAAAATTCACACTTTTGGAATAAAAATCACACTTTTAAAAACCAATATTGACACTTTGAGAATCCAATTTTGCACTTTAGAAAGGATAATATTGACACTTTTTGAATTGAAATTCACAATCAAATTTTTCCTTATTATTTAAAATTTAATGAACTTGGGGATTTGTTAGTCAACTCATTATATTGCATTACTCATTCAACTACTTGAATAGATTCCTCCAGGAATTATTTTCTTTACAAGGTGAATATGAAACAAAGAGATATCTCTGAAATGTGGGAATCCCAAGAGACACAAATCAATAAAAAAGGAAAGGAACATAATCCTCATAATATATTGAGGTACATGCCTATAATTCCAAGGAGTCAAAAAAAAAATTGTTGCAATTGTTATAACATTGATCAATTTTTCCAAAGCCTCTAATTTTTTTGTCAAAATTTTTCCAAACTTCCCATAACCTCAAATCATGAATTTGGTGAAGTCTCACAATTTGTGTGGACCCTTCATATTTAAAATCTTGGCAAGAAAAATATCCATTGTATCCTTTGTTTATTGTAAAAGTATCGATCCATTATCCTTATTCTCAAAACTCGTCATTATTCCAAGTCAAAAGACTCCATTAAAGTCATTTTTATTTTTTAGAAAGATTATTTTTATTTTAATAAAATAAAAATAATGACTAAATGATGGCTTAATTATCCAACAAGTATGATCTCCTTCAAATCCGATGGTCACCATCAATTGTAAAGAGAATAGTTGCTTACTACTTCATATTTCAAATTGCATTATTTTTAGTGGATGGGCACTCACACTAAAGATTTATTCTTCATTTTAGTTAATGCTCGTTGGTGGATTGGTGTTGTTTCACATTTTCTTGGTGGTTATCAAAAAAAAATTACAACGGAGTGGGTTAACTTGGAAGCAATCTTTCTTTTCAAGTTTTCTTTTCGGCAGGTTTTACATTGTGTCGTTTTAAATTTCTGGTTAATCCACAACTTTGATTGATTTTCTGATCATTTGGGTTGGTTTAAAATGGGGCAAAACCCTTAAGATTCTGAAATACATTAAACTTTGATCGATGGGAAACAGACTACCCCTGAAAATCTGATCAGATTCAAATCCATTTTTTTTGCTTGAAAAGCGGGTATGTTTGCTCCCTATTTAGCTTACTCCAATTACAATTATCAACCTATGGATACGTGGATGGTGAGTTTTGATATTTGGTAACAGGTTTTAGTGGATAATCAGTTTTGATATTTGGTAACAAGTTTTTATTCCAGAAGGGAAAAGGGCGAGGAGAATGTTAAATATAATGTAACCTCAACAGGCTAACTATACACTGCCAGCTGTCCTGGCCAGCTGTACTTACAATTCTTTTTTTTCTTGAGCCTATTTATCTCATCTATTTCCCTTTGCATAGTACTTCTTCATATCTTCTTCATGTACTCGTTTTGTACTCTTCTTCTTACATTCTAATATACTATTTTTTGTTCTATTCTTTCTCTCTACATTTCTTGCTTCACAATTTATCATGGTATCAAAGCTACAGTAGTAAGCCTCTTCACATAGGCTGGAGAGAAACACGATCCTCAAACAATGAAAATCACTACACAGATCTTGAGACCATTCGACACAGACTTTTCACAAGGCTTGGAGAGTTGTCCGTCATACTCTCGAAAGATCCTCGCAGGAAACTTCCATGAGGAAGTTGTCCGCTCATACGCTCAAAAGATCAGCGTAAGAATCTCACGCGAGGTTGCAGAGCATACTACGCTCAAAATTTTCAAGGATCAGAAACACGAGAAGGAAGCAGAGACTGAGAAGGAAGAAATATTAAAGATTCTTGTTCAATTTTTAAAGAATCATCAAATATTCATGAAGAAGAGCTGCAAGAGGCGGGAACTCTTGAAGAATACAAAGCATTTGGTCAAGTTCATGAAATATAGTTTCATAAAGAAGAAGTGTTTAAAGCATCTCGGAAATTGCTCAAATCTGTCAAAGATTGCAGCAGAGAACAAAGAACTCGTGAAATTCTTTCAAATATTTGAAAGATTCATGATTTTTTCTTTCGTAGAAGAAAATCCTTGCAAAAGCAGTAAAGAACATGTCTCAAGTTCAAAGAACAATCGTCATGGCCATAAGATTTTTCCTACGAACAGATCCGAGGTGGAAATCCAGTTCAGAAGGGACGAGGAGAGCGTGGAAAAGGCGAAATAATTTCAGCCGTTAGATCTTGTGCAGAGGACCGACAGTCGTTGGATCAGCGAGAAAGTGCACGAGGTTTAGTCCTCTGGAGTGCATAGGAGAAATTTCGACTTGTGAAGTCGTGAAATCCAAAAATCATCTGGATCGTCCATCAAGAGACATGTGACGAGATCTCGGCACTTCGCTGACTCGCAAGGTGTAATGGTCAAAAGACTGCCATAAGAATTCGTGAATCGCGAAATCACAAGTTATTCTGGACCGTTGGATTGAGATAGATCGTGAGTCGTCGATCTGATCCAATCGCAAAATCAAGGATCGGGCATTGGACGAGCGACTGTGACTGCTCTCCAAAACCCCGATACAAGAAATCTTGACATCACGTATCGCGAAATCCCGAGAGCATTGTGAGTCGTCCATCTCAGAGGACAGGTGCCAGCAGATCCAAGTGCCATCATTTCGGCATTTCAGATTTCGGGATATCGGAGGTCTTGTTGACGAAGGTCGTGACACTCCATAACAAAAGTCCCGAAATCCCAAAAATATCACAGTCATCCATTCATTCGGACACGTGGCGAACATCGAGGAAACCGTCGGCATTTTGGCTACCGGGTTTTCAACTTGACAGAGGATTTGTACTCGCAAGTCTCAAAATCATGAAACGACGAGGACCGTCCATCTTTCGGGGACGCATGGCCTCAATATAGGATCTCGAGAAATTTTTCGAAAAAGCGATTTCGGCAAATTGGCAATTCGGAATTCACGTTTTGGAAGCGCAGCGTGACGAGGAATCACGAGTTGCAAAATACTGATTCACTAAATCCCGATAGGATTTGGACTGTCAGATCATCAACAGATATGGACTGTTGATTGTCCAATAGGCACATTTTGGCATTTTGGCATTTGAAGTCCCGAAAGCACGAAAGAAGGACATCGGGACTCGGCACTTCGGGAATCAGCTTTTTGGAAGTCAAGAGACCAAAAGGTCACACGTTTGAGTCGTGAAACCAAAACTCGCGAAGTCAAAACTCGCGAAATTTTGAATCGCAGAGTTCTGAAGTCACTGCAAATTACACGCAAGAAACAGGTAAATACGAATTTTCTTTCTGTTTTTTGCTAAAAAATTTAAAAATATGGCGTTGTCTAGCAATTTAGGACCAACTCAGGGTCCTATTCTTCTTGTAAAGAACTATGAGTTCTGGTCTCTTTGGATGAGATCCTTCTTGCAAGCACAAGAGTGTTGGGATCCAGTGGATCATGGATATGTGGAACCAAATCCAGCAGACCTGTCTGCCATGACTAATCAGCAGAAAATTGCTCAGGCAACGCAGAGAAACAGAGAAAATAAAACTAAATTTTGGATTCAAAATTCTGTGGATCACTCGATTTTCTCAAAAATCACAAGCGTTGGTACTTCAAAACAGGCCTGGGACATCCTTAAATCTTCCTACCAAGGAAATAACAGGGTCAAAATAGTTAAACTGCAGACCTTGAGAACACAATTCGAGACTCTAAGGATGACAGAGTCCAAAAATGTGGATTAGTTCATGACCAGAGTCATGGGCATTGTAAACCAGATCAGACTGACTGGTGAAACCATCACTGATCAACGCATTGTTGAGAAAATTCTCAGAAGTTTACCAAAGAAATTTTAAATGGTTGTAACAGCAATCCTTGAATCCAAGGATCTGTCATGTTTTTCAACAGATGAACTAATTGGTTCTCTAGTGACACATGAGACCAGACTGCATCTCATGGATGAGTCAATCGCCAATGCTTTCAAAATAGAATTCTCCTTTAGCAAAGGGAGAGGCATAGGGCGAGGCAGAGATCACCAAGGAAGAGGGAGTAGTCACAGAAATCCTCATTCCAGTGGAGGACACAGACAACAACAACCAAATCAACACTTCCAAGCACATAGACAACAAAATTAGAATCATAGTTTTCATCCTTAAAGAGGCAGAGGGAGAATATCAAATGAGAAATCAAGCATACAATGCTATTACTGAAAAAAGTATGGGCACTATTAATCTGAATGCAGGAAGAAGCAAGCAGATCAACTCTCAGGCAGAGCACATGTGTCAAATCACACGAGAGAAACCTCGGGAGGTATGTTTCTCTCATGCCACAAGACTGAAGAACAACCTAAAGATATGTGGTTGTTGGACAGTGGATGCAGCAATCACATGGCATGTAACAAAGATTTACTTTCATGCATTGATTCTTCACTCTCATCTAATATTACACTTGGAAATGATTCTTTAGTCAAAGTTCAAGGAAAAGGAACTGTTCCTATGCTTACTAAACAGAATGTAAAGAAAGACATAAACAATGTCTATCATGTTCCATATCTGAAACATAATTTGCTAAGTGTAGGACAGCTCATTGAACATGGCTATAAGGTACTTTTTGAGAGAGCATATTGCAAGATATATGACAAAATCCCAAGCAGAAAATTGATTTCTGAAATCCACGTGACTCAAAATAGGATGTTTCCCCTTACCCTCAGAATTGCAAATCTGAGTCAACCATATGCACAGAGTGCATCTACCCTGAATGAAACAATGGTTTGGCATACAATATTTGTACATCTACCATTTCAGAGTCTAAGTCTTCTTCAGAAGAACTCCATGGTCAAAGGTCTTCCTATCTTTAAAGAGAAAATTCCCCCATGTGAGTCTTGCATACTTGGAAAACATAAGAGAACTAGTTTTCCACAATCATCAAATCTAGCCAAACAACATCTCGAACTTGTTCACACTGACCTATGTGGACCAATGCAAACAGATTCAATAGGTGGTAGCTTTTACTTTCTAACGTTTATTGATGATTTTAGCAGAAAAATATGGATCTATTTTCTCAGACACAAGTCTGAAACTTTTTCAAAATTCAAAGAATTCAAGGCAGAAGATAAAAAACAGAGTGGCAAATATATCAAATCACTCAGGTAAGATGGAGGAGGAGAATACAACTCCAAATAATTTGCAAATTTCTGCAAATCACAAGGCATTATCATGCAAACAACAGTCAGGTATACTCCACAGCAGAATGGAGTGGCTGAAAGGAAAAATCAGACAATAATGAATATGGCAAGAACACTTCTTAAAGAGAAAAGTTTGTCAAATATTTTTTGGGCTGAAGAAGTAGCATGCTCAGTTTATCTCTTGAATAGATCTCCAACCACCAAACTAAAGCTAAAATTCCCCCAAGAAGCATGGAGTGGGACAAAGCTCAATGTTGTGCATCTAAGGACATTCGGATGCATAGCATACGCTCACATACCTTCCGAATTAAGGAAGAAACTTGATGACAAAAGTGAGAAATGTATTTTCACTGGATATAGTGAAACATCTAAAGCTTATAGGCTTTACAATCCAATCACCAAGAAACTAATTCTCAGCAGAGATGTAAAATTTCTAGAAAATTAATTCTGGAATGATTCAGAAAATCAGCGAATGGACAGTCAAAATCCATTGCTGCCAAGTTCTGAAAATGCAGGAAATTCAGGAGAGCAAGTACCTCAAACTATTCTTCCAAGATTGCAAGTACAAAGACAACCTGAAAATTCTCAGGATAACTCAACTTCCAGTAGAGAATCATTCTCTGAATCACAAAATCAGAGAACTCGAAGTTTGAGAGAAATCCATCAGCAGTTGGATGACTTTGAACAACACAACCTTTTTTCTTTAATGTCATGTCAACCTGCATCTTTTAAGGAAGTAGCTAAGGAGCCACATTGGGTTCAAGCCATTAACCAAGAAATTGACAACATTGAGAAGAACAAGACATGGGATCTTGTTGATTTGCCCAGTCACAAGAAGAGTATTGGTGTCAAATGGGTTTACAAAACTAAACTCAATGAAAAAGGGCAGATCGAAAAACACAAGGAAAGACTTGTTGCCAAAGGATTCTCACAACAACTAGGAATTGATTATGGTGAAACTTTTGCTCCAGTAGCAAGATTAGACACTGTAAGGACTCTATTGGCCATAGCAACCCAACACAAATGGCAAGTATACCAGATGGATGTCAAGTCAACATTCCTGAATGGTCTTTTAGAAGAAGAAGTTTATGTCGATCAACCACCTAGATTTGAATTCCAAGCACATCCAACCAAAGTATATCGGTTGAAGAAAGACTTGTATGGCTTAAAGAAAGCTCCAAGAGCTTGGTACAGTAGAATTGACACTTACCTGATCAAAAGTGGTTTCAGCAGAAGTCAAAATGAGCCAATTCTTTACACCAAAACAGATCAGCACGGTAAAATTTTGATTGTATGTTTATATGTTGATGAAATGATCTATACGGGAAATCATGAGTTAACAAATTTTAAACATGCCATGCAAACTGAGTTTGAGATGACAGATCTTGGCATAATGAAATATTTTTTAGGGATTGAGGTTGATCAATCAACAAAAGGCATTTTTGTCTGTCAGCAAAAGTATGCAGCAGACATCATCAAAAGATTTCGAATGGAAGAATGCAATCCAACAGAAACCCCTATACCCCTAGGCACAAAATTGAGCAAGAAAGATGAAGGCCCTACAATGGACTCTACCCTGTACAAAAGTTTAGTAGGTAGTTTATTGTATCTTACAGCAACTAGGCCTGACATTATGTATGCAGCCAGCCTTGTTTCCAGATTCATGGAATCCCCTAAAGATTCTCATTGGAAAATAGCGAAACGAATTCTGAGATATGTTGTACGAACTCTCAATTTCATCTTATGGTACACTAAATCTGATAGTAATCAACTTTCTGGTTACACAGACAGTGATTTTGCAGGCAGCCTAGATGACAGGAAAAGCACATCTGGACATGTTTTTCAACTAGGCATGAACCTAATCTCATGGGCATCAAAGACGAAGCCAATTGTTTCAATATCTTCTACAGAGGCAGAGTATGTCACTGCTACCTCAGTTTCTTGTCAAGTTGTGTGGCTGAGAAGAATATTAAAAGATATGTCACATACAGAAAAGGGTCCAACTCTTATTTTCTGTGACAACACTTCAGCAATTGCTCTATCCAAAAATCATGTGTTTCACAAGAAAAGAAAACACATTGACACTCGTTTTCATTCCATACACGAGCTAGTCAATAATGGTGATATTGCACTACAATTTTGTGGTTCTCGAGATCAGCTTGATGATATCTTTACAAAGATAACTGTACACTGCCAACTGTCCTGGCCAGCTGTACTTTCTATTCTTGTTTTTCTTGAGCCTATTTAGCTCAGCTATTTCCTGTAATGACTGATTAATTTAAACAACCTACTTAATAGTAAAATTCAAGAAATTTTACTAATTTAACTCATTCGTATGCAATTTCGTCAATATAATAAAATTTAATAACAAATTAGTTCAAAACAATGCATAATTCTTACCTGAACCTGATGCTATTATTTTCTTGATGCTTGCTTCCTTCCCGCTTCTTTAGAATACTACCCAAAACCGACCTCCCTGTTGACTAGGTAGCTCCCTAGCCCCAAGATATCAACGGATATCCTGGCCCTCCGTGCCCAAAACCCCCAGCAACCCCCGGTGCACTCTGTCAATTCCACTCCAAATTTCACTCTGCCAATTCCCCGCTCTGCAAAATTCATCCCCAACTCCCATCGAACAATCCTCCCCCCAAACTCCTTTCCCCCCTTATCCCTCCTTCACCGACTTCCCTTCATTTACTCCCTTACCTAATATCTTATCCCATTATTAAATATCTTATCCCATTTATTAAATATCTTATCCCATTTATTAATGCTTTGTATCCTTTATCTAATGTTTGTTATCCCACTCATATACGTAAGTTTTAATAAATTAAATTATCAACCCTATTAATTCTTTACTCACATAATTAAGAGTTGATTAATAATTAAATAACCATTGACAATTATGAACAATTAATTAATGATAATTAAT
>ML777425.1:890662-907915 GCA_009831015.1 Picea engelmannii
ATGAAATTAACCCATACTCTCTCCCAAAAATCAACTATTATGTTTGGCTAGTGGTAATGATCAATAACATCTTATATAATGGATATCTATGAAAATGAACATCTTATGTTGTCTCTTATAGTTCCTAGTAGAAGTTAAATAAAGAGAATAGATGCTACCTCCAACCACTGGTCAAATTGAATAAATTATAGGAAGGGATGTAGGTATATGATGTATCAAGACCCATCATGATCAAGAGGTTTTATACATTGTATGGCATACGCAGACCACATATAATTATACAGGATTAGGAGTTTTCTCTAGTAAGCATGTTGATTGATTCGTTTATATAGATAATGTTATTTGTCATACATATCATCAGATATATTGGCAACCCCCTAGGTCTCTCGAAACCATCTCTATATCAGTTGATCAGCCACCTGAATGATATAGTGACACCGAGAACAACACATGGGAATATACTCTCTAGTACCTTCTTAATCAGGTAGTACGACTAAGGGTATGGTCGAGCCTCCTTAGTTGGTGCCATGAGATATTGGGTTGAGTACTACTATTCAACCCCACACTATACCAGAGAGATATAGCATAGGGAAAACCCTAAAAACCCTAGCCCTTAGGAATGGAACATAACAAAAAAGGAATAGAAGGGAAACATTTATGTGCAACCATGCCTCTTGCATTCTGGTTTTGAAATTCCTACACAATTTTCCTTATTAAGAATTTGGGCATTCAATCACTGCAGTATTCTTCAAGTTGGAGTATAACTCCACACAAGTAAAAACAAATAGTATAATCATCCCTACCACACCCTTATTCGAGACCTATTCCATTGGAATCCTCTCTTAGCCCTAATTGCAGTGGTACCTATCAAGTATAAGCCTTTTTTTTCATGGACCCATCCACCCTTCCTAGAACCCTTATTTTCCACCTATTCCATTAGATTCATCTTTGTGCATTGATCATAGTGGTACCCTTCATCAGTAATGTTGGATAGTTGGTTTGGACAGTTGGTTGTCATTGATGTCAACCCTTAGAGATTGATGTCAACCCTTGAAGAAGTCTAGAAGCCCTACATGTGTGGTTGAGATTGATGGTGAGTTAGTTGTCATTGATGGAATGGTTGATGTTAGCATATGTGTTGGGTGCATTTGATGAATTCTAAATGAATCCCCAAGAAGGTATGATCATGGAACCCACATTTTATCGAGGAATAAATACATGAAGGTCAATGTAATTTCAATTAAGACTATCATAGATGGATAGTACACATCATGTGGTTTCTAGTGATAGGTTGTATGACATGTGGCTCCTTACGGTTGAGGAGATATGGCCTTGTGAAGAATGGAGGACCCTAAAAGAATAATCTAGAAACTCCTAGAAGGTCAACAAGAAGTGTATTATTCTAGAAGCCTCTAGAAATTCTTCAATAATTTTTCTAGTCAAATTGGTTGCAACAAGAAGTTAATTATGGGTATTATGGGTAAAGTAGTTGCAACAATAAGTTAATAATGGGTAAAGTAGTTGTAACAAAGAAATTATGAGTTTACTAATTATAGGTAAAGTAGTTGCAATAAGAATGTGGGTTATCCCTAAAAGAAGGAAAATGGATAAAATAGTTACAAGATATCCCCTAAAGGAAGGCACTTGGGAAGTATAAATAAGATATCATGAGACTCCCATTAGCACATGTTCATCACATTGAATACCTATCTTGTGAAAGGTGCTTGGCAAGGATTTTATTTACAAATTTGAGGCAATGCAAATGTGAGGTAGCGGAGGAAGAGTGACGAAAATGTTTTGTGATTACAAAGGAGAGTGAGGGTTTCTGTAAAACCCTAATTTAGTTGAACCTTGTGGGTCATGCATAGGGTGTCACGTGAGGCACCCCTAAGGGTTTCCTAAGTGATGTCATGCGAGGCCCCAAGTGACAGGTAGTCTTTGTCTCGCGAGGAAAATATAAAGGTAAATGACGATGCATGTTCCTTTTTGTTGAGGTATGAGGTGAATCTATAGGACTCTGTATCAGGTTCAGAAGCACCAGGTCAGTTACATAAGTAAAAGGTATATTTATATGATTGTTTGAAGTTGGATCTTGGTGTTTTCTTGAGGTATGGTCATGTGAGGTTGAGTATATTCCCTTGAGGTACTATTGGTTGTATGCTACATGTTGTATGAGGAAGATCTACAAAGGCACACTTTTGGTGCACTTGTTGTTTGTACTTGGCACACATTCTTGGGTATTTTATTGAGGCATATATTGTGTCATATGGTACATGTTTGAGGCAATTTGGTTAAGATGTATTGTTGAAGATATTGGTACAAGATGAGGCTGCATAAAAATGAGGGTTTGATATATGGTTGATGTGATAGCTCATTATATTTCATTTATGGATGTTAGTATATGTATGGAATATGATTAGAGAGACATATTTTTTATGATAGATACATTGTTTGAGCTATACAGTTGTGATAGTGGGTATGAGATCTATGTGATCATATCTGATTGTTTGATGAGATTGGTAGTACATGTATGAGGTTTCACTTTGGTGATATTGAGGAGCATGCTTGAGGTATGTGTTTGTGATATTTGGTATATGAATTAAGGCATGTATTCGGTGTATCGTACATGTTTGTTGAGTTTTATCTGATAAGGTATATTTTCAGTTCATATTTTGGCTATATTGGTATATGGTGTATGGCATGATATGGTATATGGTAGAGACACTTGTTACGGTTAATGTGCATGGTTGGCACATGGTATTGTATAGATGATGGTGCACATGGTATGGTTAAATATTGATGCTTTGTATGGTGTTGATGTACATGGTTGATGCACAGTTTGATACAGGTGTTGGTGCATGGTTGATGCATGATTTGGTATAGTTGTGTTGCATGGTTGATGCACGGTTTTGTATAGTTGTGGTGCATGGTTGATGCACTTGTTATGGCACAGGTTGATGGTTTGGTACATGTTTGGTAGAGGCATGGGTTGGTGATGTTGGACATATAGTTGAGAGGTGTCCTTGGTATATGATCCATGTGAGAGGATCTGGTTGAGTATTAGTGAAAGTGATAGGTTGGACATGTTGATCAGTGACAGGTTGATTACATGTTGATTGATATATTAGTGGAATTGATTTTGGTAGTGACATTTGGTCTACACTTTATTTCACGGTGGCATGATAGGGAAAGGAAAGGGGGTTGTAGCCTCCTTCTGGTTGTTGTCGAAAATCTAAGGGAATTGTAGCTTCCTTCAGTTTGGATCCTAAGAATAGGGGGTTTTTTGGTTGCAGGGGGTCATTCGGGTCTATATCGTGACACTTACAGTGAGTTGGAGGGCCATTTTTAGTGTTGGAGTAGATCGTAGTAGGGCTAGGAGAGCCTTGAATCAGTTGACATCATCTCTTGGCATCATTCCAGGTTTAATGTTTTGAGTTTCTAGTGTTTATTGAAGCTACTATAGAATCCATTAGAATTCTACTATTGTTTTATTTCATGTATCCATTCATAATAAAGGATGCCAATGTTGCCACTTCTATTATTTTTGTACTTGGATTGGTAATATGTAATGCATACAATTTTTTTGTGGAAATACTTCTATCAAATTTTGCATAAAGTGTATCTGAGTACAAATTGTTTAACAAAAGTACAACATTAGCAATATCATAATTTGCACATCAAAACACTTAAATCCTTCCCTAGCATATTTGGGGACATTACATTTTTACATTCAAAATTTACACTTTTGGTATTCAAAATCACATTTTTAAAAACCAATATTGACACTTTCAAAATCCAATTTTTCACTTTATAAAGACTAATATTGACACTTTTAGAATTGAAATTCACAATTAAATTTGTCATTATTTTTTTTTTAAATTTAATGAACTTGGGGTTTTGTTAGTCAACTCATTCTATTGCGTTACTCATTCAACTAGTCGAATAGGCTCCTGCAAGAATTATTTTATTTATAGAGGTGAATATGAAAACAAAGAGATATGTCTGAAATGTGGGCATCACAGTGGACACAAATCAATAAAAGGCTAATGCACATAGTCCTCCTGATAAATATTGAGGCGCATTCCTATAATATCAAGGATTCAAAGGATCTTTTGTTGCAATGAATTATCCATGTTGAAGATGGCATGCCCCACACTAAAGTGAGATAGGACTTATGAGGATCTCAATGGATTTAAAAACCATGAATAAAATAGAGGATATTGAGCCCAATAAATTTAATGATGAGGTACGAAGCCTTGAATTAATCCTAGCCATGGATGAAGTTAACATATACTCTCTCCAAAACATAAACTATTATGTTTGGCTAGTGGTAGTGATCAATAACATCATATAGAATGGATTTCTATGAAAAATGAACATTTTATGTTAGCTCCTATAGTTTCTGGTAGTAGACAAATGAAGAGATTGGATGCTACCGATGTGTCTCACCGGTACCTCCCAACCAATGATAAGGGTAATCTTATTCCCCCTAAGCCCATTGATCCGAAAAAGGGCCACACACACAATACCATAGAATGATAGCACCCAGATCACCTTGCAAGGTCGAGCTACCACTCGTTACCTGAGCTAGGTATCCCAACTCCCAGAAGAGAAATTTCAGTCAAGATAAAATTTCAGCAGGGTAACGATACGCCAAAAAGATTTGATCCATACTCCTCCTCCTCCATCCTTTTTATAGATTTTTCAATTAATTAGTTTCCCAAATTATCATTAAATTCCTTTTTCATTTAATTAATTTCGAAAAAACCTCCCCCATACACATGTCGCCCGATCCCCTAGTTGCACCAAAAATCAATTTTATTAATCAATTAAATACTCCTATTTCCCTTATCCACCTAAGAGCATTCCTAAAAATGCTCCTCGGTGTCCCAAAATTCCCTTACACTTATTAAATGACTTACCCCTTACTTAATTCATAGTTGAGTTCATAATTAGAAAGTTCCAAAGGCAAGAATCCTTACTAAGTTAGACATTCAGTTTTTCTTCTTTATGTTTCCCTTTTTCTTTAAGTTTCCTATTTCTTTTAAGTTTCCCCCTTTTTCCTTTTTAACTAAAAAAATCAATTTAGAAAGTGTAGATAAAACAACCATTTAGCCTTTTTCTTTTTTTTAATTAAAAATTAATTTAGCAAGTGTAGATAAAAACAACCATTTACCCTCTTTTCTTTTTAACTAAAAATTAAATTAGCAAAAGTATATAAAAACAAACATTACCCCTTTTTTAAAATTTAATCCTCCATTATAATTTTGACTTTAATAAATAAGTTTGAATTTCTTAACCCCCTTCTTGTTACATGTTTATTTATTATTATTTTTTTGACGACGTGTTCTACTTAGACCTAGGTTTTAATTTCACTAGGTTGGGCGACATTTTTTAAGGGGAAAATTAGTCATTAAAATTTACTTATCACATCATTTATCTTAGGGCCGACTAGGTTGATTCACTTACCAGTTAAAATCGTGACGTTCCCTTCAGAACGCACTATGTGTTCCAAGGGTGCCACTCACCTATTTCGGTTTCACTTGCATGACGTGCCCTTTAAGATGCACTACGTGCTCCAAGGGTGCCACTCGCCTCTTGACTGAATTTGGTAGACGTCAAACTACTGGAATCAACACTCCACTAGGTGATCTTTTTGGAGACTAAGGGCCTCTAAGGAATAAGTCCCTTGCCTTATTGCACACCCCTTAGAATCATCGTGACCAACTATCACAGTCTGCCCTCACGGCATCGTGGGTATTCTCAAACTAGGTAATTGTTAACCTACAGTTCAAGCCACGGCGGTAGTTCTAGAAATTTGTGGCAGGCATGCTTCCACACCTCTCCCTCAATGTCTTCAGTTGTCATGTATGACCCCTCTACTCCATATGTGAGCCTGGTAGGAAAGCTATCATCGGCCTGCATCCGTCAGAGAATCATGTCAGCAATAATAATAAATCATCATAACATCTAATCATATGTACATATGTCACATCAACAACATTCAAACCCAACAGTCCACTCCCTGACTCGATACGGAGTCCAAGGGGTTTCATCGATGCCTCAACATCCTCGAGGCCCAAAGTCCTGCATACTTAGGAGAACCTAGGCAATAACACCTATCTATGTAAATGAAACCAAAAAACATATCATCAAATCCATAATATCTCATAATCATAATCAAAATGAACAACAAATATAATAACCCAGATCATTTGCAAGCAAGTGTCCTCAAAGAATAAGTTTGATTAGTGCACGCAAGACCATGATGTTACATACACCCCCTCTTGGTTTAAAATTCATCCTAAAGTTTCACAGTATATAAGTGTTGAGATAAAGTGTATCACAATATCATAAGTCTATCTATCAAACAAAAATGGAAACTGATGGCGCATATCATATGCGTCCTCCCACGTCATCGAGTGCAGACTATAGTTGTCCCACTGGACCTTGACCTGATCTATTGTTTGACGTCGTAGTTCTCGAATGAAATGGTCTAGGATGCGGATTGGCTCCCCTATGAGCGCACCCTCTTCAGATACCTGCAAGGAACTCATTTCAATAAAACGTGTAGGATTACTAATAAAATGTCTCAAAGAAGATACATGAAAAACATCGGGCATATGCCTCAAAAAATCAGGAAAGACTAGTCTATAGGCCATGAGCCCCTTCTTTTCCATAATCTTGAAAGGTCCCACGAAACTAGGAGAGAGTTTAGTACCCTTTCCAAATTGAATGAACTCTTATGCGGTTTTACCCGCAAGAGGACTCGGTCGCCAACTTCATAAATATGGTCGACACTATGCGCATCGGCATAACTCTTTTGTCGATCTTGTGCTTCCTTGATCCTTTGTCTTATTGTTTTCATTTGATATTCAATTTCTTGGATCGCTTATGGTCCCACCATGACCCTATCCTCAATCCTATCCCAACTCAAAGGTGTATGAGACGGTCGCTCGTAAAGAAACTCGAAAGGCGCCATCTTAATGGTGCTTTGATAACTGTTGTTGCATGCAAACTCTACAAGTTGCAAGAGATCTTCCCCACACTTTTGTTGGTCCATAACGTACATATGCAACATATCCTTGAAGATTTGGTTTGTTCGTTCGATCTGTTTGTCTGTCTCCAGCTGATACGTGGTACTAAAGTTAAGTTGGGTTCCCAAGGCCTCTTGGAAACTAGTCCAAAATTGTCCTATAAACACTGATCCTCTATCGAATATAATCCCCTTAGGCATGTCATGCAACCTCACAATCTCACTGATGAAAAATATAGCTATGTCAGGTTCCTAATACGTTGTACGCACAGGAATAAAATGATCACTCTTTGTCAGAGTGTTTACTACCACAAAAATCGAGTCATGTCTCCTTGTCATCAATTGAAATCCAACAATGAAATCCATCGAAATGACCTCCCATTTCGATTCAAGAATAGCGTGTGGTTTCATTAATCTTGTCGTATGTCTATGTTCATCTTTCACCTGCTGACATTCTAGACATCTGTCCACATAGATGACTATGTCTGCCTTCATTCCTTTCTAGAAGAATAAGGGTTTAAGGTATGATCTCATCTTCGTGACTCCTGGGTGAACCATGTACACTGCTATGTGAGCCTCATTTAGCTTGAAACTCCTCAACTCATCGTTGGGTGGTACATAAATTCGAACTTTAAATCTTAATAATCCATCGTTGTCCATAGTGAATCCTTCAAATTTTGGTACCATCATTGTGTTTTGTCCGATAAAATCCTTAACCTCTTTGTACCAGTCATCGTGGCACTGTAAAGTTAGAATCTTTTCACGTAGATTTGACTGAAGAGGCATCACCAAAAATATGCATGGTATCCGACTCAACACATATGCCACTCTGATCATTGTTCCTTTTATGTAAGAAATCTCAAAATCGTACTCACTAAGGAGTTTCGACCAACGTTGTTGTCGCACGTTCAAGTCTCTTTGCATAAAGATGTGTTTTAGTCCATAGTGTTTTGTTTTTAGTTCAAATTTACGTCCAATAAGGTACTGTCTCCAAAATCTCAAGGCATAAACAATGGCTAACAACTCCAAATCATGCGTCACATAGTTCTCCTCATGCCTTCTCAACTTTCTCGAGATGTAAGCGATCACTCGACCGTCTTGCATCAAGACTCTGCCTAAGCCTTCTTTGGATGCATCACTGCATACCAAGAAATTTGCATACATGTCAGAAACCTTTAGTATTGGTGTTGTCATCATCAGCTCCTTGAGCCACCAAAATGCCTCTGTGCATTTCTCGGTCCAAACAAACTTCTTGTTCTTCTTCTGCAATTTCGTAATCAGATTTTTTGTCTTCGAAAAACCCTCGATGAACTGTCGATAGTATCCTTCTAAAACCATGAAGCTACGCACTTCTAGGACATTCGTCAATGCATTCCATTCCATAATATCCTCGACCTTTTTCAGATCCATAATGATAGTTTCGCTGGAGATGATATGCCCTAAGTAGTAAATCCTCGATTGATAAAATAAGCATTTAGACAATTTCCCATACAATGTGTTCTCTCATAGACATTGTAGTACCAAGCGCAAGTGCTCATCATGCTCCTCCAACGTCTGAGAGTATATCAAAATACCATCAATGAATACTTGGATGAACCTATCTAAGTATTTGTGGAACACCCCGTTCATAAAAATCATAAATACCCTAGGGGCGTTTGTTAGTCCAAAAGGTAAAACAATAAAATTGTAATGTCCAAACCTCATCTTAAAGTGGTCTTAGGGATGTCGTCCTCCTTGATTTGTAACTGGTGATACCATGATCTCAAGTCGATTTTCAAAAACACTGTCGTGCCTTTCATCTGATCAAACAAATCATCAATCCTTGGCAATGAATATTGATTCTTGATTGTTGCCTTGTTCATTTGACGATATTTAATGTAGAGTCTCCACGAACCATCCTTCTTTCGTTTGAGGATAATAGGCACACCTCATAGTGACACACTTCGACGTATAAGTCCTAGGTCCAGCAACTCCTTCAGATTCATTTTCAACTCCTGTAACTCCTAGGTCGACATCTGATAAGGCGTTGTTGCTATAGGTTCAGTCCCCGGTTTTAGGTCTATGGTAAATTCCAATTCCCTCTCCAGAGGCATCCCAGGTAACTCCTCGAGGAATATGTCTGCAAAATCTCTTACCACCAGAAGGTGTTCTAGACCTTCCGCTACTCCCTTCTCGTTTAATGCAAGGATCGCATAAATCTTACATCCCTTGCACATGCTCTTTCATAGCTTCAAAGAAGAGATGAACCTCAGGGAAACTCCCTGGTTCCGACATACAATCACGTGTCTCTGTCCCTCAAAATCAACCAATCTCAACCATTTTGTCTTACAGTTGATTATCACCTCATGTGATTCCAACCATCCCATACCGATCACAACGTCATAAGATCCTAAGATCGTGACGTACAGGTTGACCCTGGTGACAAACTCTCCCAGGTTAAGGCTACAGCCTGTAACCTTCCCTTCAAACTTTTGTTTGGGTCCCGAAGCCATTTCTACAAAGCTAAACTCATCTTGTTCGACTGCCTTTACCTTAATTATTTTTAGCGTTTCCCTAGAAATGAAGCTCTCTATAGCACCTGGATCTATCAAAATACTAAGGGTATGGTCAACAACGGTACCTAACGTATTGAGCATAGTCAACTGGTGCTCTTCCTAGCGGTTATTCACCATTGCATGAATCTGATGGGCCTTGCCCAAATCTCCCATGGTATTGGGTCTGGATGATCCATATGTTCTAGTCCTCTACGTTGGGTAGTCGCGCTGGTAATATGGTTCCTCACATGTCCAATACCCTTTCCTCGGTCCAGTACTTATAGTACCTGAAGTAGAAGTTGACGACCCACCGTCTTGGAACTGAACGAGCCTAAATTGTTGTTGCTACGGTCGACGTCGTTGTTGGTGTTGTGGTCCTTGGTAAGGAGTCTGTTGTTGAGGCACTGGTCACCGAGGTGTAGTGAATGTGGATCGTCTCTAGAAACCACGATAACATGTTGAATGTCTAGATGGTGTCTGATGTTGTTGTACACCAGATGACACCTGCCCCGCGGGTCTCGCTGAAGTCCTGCTCTAAACCCCGCTGATAAGCTCCTCCTCTACTATGAGAGCCTTCTAAACAACATCATGAAAGGTTTGAGGCATCATAATTCTATCCTTTTCACGAATGCTAACATTAAGGCCAAGCACAAACCTGTTGACCTTAACTTTCTCGGTATTCAGGTGTGGAGCATACCAAAGAAGCTCCATAAAATGGGCCTCATATTTAGGAACTGTACGACTGCCCTATCGCAAGGTGTTGAACTCATTGATTTGATGCTCAATGAATTCCTTCGATAGATATCTCTCTCGGAACCGTTCCTCGAATATTTCCCATGACATGTCTTTGACAGACATGTTCAATTGTGGCAAGAGTGTCTTCCACCATAGAAGAGAACTCCCCTTCAATTGAAATACCTCCATGCGGACCTTCATGTTGGAGGTATAGTCTCTAAGTGCAAAGCACATCTCCATATTCTCCAACCATGCCTCAGTGGTTGTGTCATCCGAGGCACCAAAGAACTCTTGAAATTTGACCTTCTCGAGTTCATGGTGAATGCTACTAGTACCGACCGGAGCATGTGGTGGACCCTCAAGGGGCACCGATTCCCTAGCCTCATATCTATCCAAATGGTTGATCAGTGCCTCAGACATCTGCTGAAAGGACCTCATCATCCCAACCACATCACCCATAGTTATTTTTTCCTGCCTGACAACCTATTTGTCTCCCTGGGGGTTATACCCCTTAGGTGTGGATTCTACTAGGGGCATCACACCTCCTCCCCTAGCACCCTATCGTCTGCCTCCATAGTGTCCCCTAGCCATGATTACCTACACAAATACAAATCAAATCAATTATCAACCCTGTAATCAATATCAAATCAATGGAAGCCGTAGTGATCCCAAGTCGCGGGTCCAACCGACTCTGATACCATATGTAGCAGCCTTGTCATTATTACTACAAATGACTCAATGAAAAAGCAATCTTATTTTTTTTAAACCAGAAAGGCAACAATGACAACAATTAAACAACACAACTTGACGGTGAACACAATGCACACAGATCAAGAAACAAACAACAACGACTCATCATACTAGCACATCATGGAACTGGATGAAACATTTGATAATCAATTGACAGATAAAAACAACTACCCTCCCGACACAAGCAAGACAATGCCTACAAGATAAAGGACAAAATCAACAAACCCGACACAACGACTTCGATGAACAGTAACTAGAAACCTCTACGGCACACAAACCAAACACATTAAGGCGTTACAAAACCAAGTACCAATATCCATTACAATGAACAATACGCCCACCTCGAGAAGCACAGGAATCCAACCAGGTTATCATTCACATCTATCCATCAGGGCACGCAATGATCCCTTCATTAGGAATCATGTCATTACAAGGCAATAGGTGTGACAGTAAACATGGAGCAACATAACATATCTAGACCTTTAACCCAAGATAAATCCATCGCACTAGGAGACCGAATTATCTGTCAATAAATACATGAAGACTATACCCAAACATCCAATCAACATGTCAAGAAGACGCAAGGTGACATCATTCAAAAATTAAAATGCGCAACTAACCAAAGGATTTCTTGTTTCCTACAAGGTAAACATGTGTGGTGTAACAACTATGACCAACCCCCATTTACTATTTGACTTAAGGAACAGGGCGCATAGTAACTAATTAATTGTTAAACTTATTAATTGTTTTAGCTAATAAAACTTAATAACCCTCTACCATTAATCTTGCACAAGCTATTAAACTATTTCACCAATAAACCATAAACCATTAATTGTTAATCATTATGTCTAAGTGTGAATGAGTGAACTATTATCATTGCAATTAATCAAGTAATCTATTACCAAAGCAATTAATCCATTAATCTATTACCATAGCAACATTTATTCTATTGTGGCAGAAGTTAAAAAGACTGATATGTACGATGGAAAAATGAACAATTACTATAAAAAGAACAATTAATCTAATTTTTTCATAAGTCCTAAGTCATATATATATAACCATTGGCATATAAAAACAATTAATCTAATTGTAGTAAGTATCACAACCATCATTGAAACCATATCTTTTTAAAAAAAATTGAGATCGTTATTTAACAATGATTCACTGTCTAGCAATGTTATCTATCTAATATACTATCTAACCAATTGCTATACAATAATAAAGTCGTTGTCTAACAATGGCATTGTTGTCCTACAATAATTAGTTGTCTATTAAATAGTATCATTGTCTATTAAATATTTGCATGGGGTCTATTAAATAGTATCGATGTCTGATAGTTTTCTAATAAATACACGATATTGTTGTCTAATTTTATTGTTGTCTATATTATGGTTGTCTAAATACACAATATTGTTGTCTAATACATCGCTATATTATTGTTGTCTATATTATTTTTGTCTAATATATCACTGTATTATTGTTGTATATATTATGGTTGTCTAAATACACGATAGTGTTGTCTAATATATCGCTATATTATTGATGTCTATATTATTGTTGTCTAATATATCTCTATATTATTGTTGTCTATATTTTGAAGAAACTTTTTCCCGAATTGCCAAAATGAAAGTAATAAGATTAATCTCAGCGTATGCATGGTCAAAGAGAATTAAACTATATTAGATCGATGTAAAATCAACCTTCCTAAATGGACAACTGGAATAATAAGCCTACATCGAATAATCGAAAGGATTTATATTGTCAAAAAGGGAAGATTATGTTTGCAAATTGAAGAAACCACTATATGGACTCAAACAAAACCCCAGAGCATGGTATTCAATATTGAACATGCATCTACAACAACAAGGGTTCAGGAAAGGAAATGCAAACAACAATCTCTACATAAAGGTACATCAAAATAATTTTTTGATAATTGAAGTTTTTGTTGATGACATTAATTTTGGCAATAATGATGATAGCATGAGTCAGAAATTTGCTAAAGACAGGTAGAATTAATTCAAAATGTCATTACTTGGTGAGTTTTCTTTCTTTTTAGGACTCCATATATGTTATCTAGATACATGTATTTTCATCTCCTAGGCCAAGTATATCAAAGAAATGTTGAAGAAGTTTGGAATGGTAGATTGCAAGATCATAAGTACTCACATGCAAACTAGTTTCAAACTCAGAAAAGATGAAATATCCAAATATGCAGATCAAAGGCTCTGCAATCGATGATTGGAAGTTTACTCTATGTGATATCTTTTAGATCGGATGGGATGCATACAGTTGGACATGTGGCACAGTTTCAAGAAACACCAAAGGAATCACATGCTATGTAAGTAAAGAGGATATTCAAATATCTAAAAGGTACATAAGAGTTTGGATTGTGGTATCTAAAAGGGAATGATCTATCTCTTACTCCCTACACAGATGCAGATTGGGTAGGTGGCATTGATTATAGAATAAGTACAAGTGGAGCAACTTTCTACTTGGGTGATTTTTTGGTATCTTGGTTGAGAAAGATATAGTCTTAGGTATCATTGTCCACAACAGAAGTAGAGTATATTGCAGCAACATCATGTTGTGCACATGTTCTCTGGATGAAGCAAACTTTGCAAGACATAAAGGTGGAATATGACGAGCCTATTCTGATAGTCAGTGATAACACCAGTGTTATAAATATCTTTAAGAATCCAGTGATGCATTCCAAGATGAAACACATTCTGATCAAGTTCCACTTTCTATGGGAACAAGTTATAAAGAAGAACATCAAGGTAGAGTATGTTGGTACAAATGAGAAGATTGCAAATATCTTCACCAAACCTCTTCCAAGGGAGACTTTTGAGTATCTTCGACAAAAACTTGAAGTATTTTCAGCCCCACGGTGAATTCTTTTTGAAAGACTTGAATGCTTTTTGAATCCTTTTTATCAAATATGTATATGAGGAACAACCATGAAGAGAAACATCATTAGAGATCAGAGGCTTACTGACAGGGGGAGCATCCCTAAGGAGAACTCATCCTTTTACATTGATGTCAAAGGGGGAGAGAAGAACATAGTCATGGAAGAGAAGAGGAATGAAGATAGGGGGAGCCAACACATGAAGACAAGGGAAGCCAACGTGGGTATGAGTGTTGTCATCAATGCCAAAGGGGGAGATTGTTGAAAGATTAATTAATTATCAAAAAAGATTCATTATCATAATTAATTATTGCAAGGATAATTAATTATTGAGATTGGATGTCATTGATGTCAACCCTTAAAAAAACGTTGCATGTCGAAGTAAAGTGGTGGTAAACAAAAGATAATTAATTATTACAGGGATAACTAATTATTGTAGGAATAATTAATTATTGGAGGGACAATTAATTATTACAAGAAAATCAAAGTGGTAGTAAACAAAAGATAACATGTTGCATGTGATTTGCATGTCATCATGAGTTTCATTTCATTAAGAAATCTCCCTTATATAACACAAAGAAGAGTCCATTGAAAATCACTTATGTGTATTCACCTCTGAGAATATAAGCTAAAGATCTAAGGAAGTGAGTCAAAGATAGAGAATTCAAGTGAAGTAATAAGTTTTCAGGAGTCAAGAGCAGGAAGAAGGGGTTTCATACAAGAATTCCTTGAGTATATCCGTGTGTTTCAGGAGGAAAAGTGGGCACATCAGTGACCTGTGTTAAGGGAAAGTGCAGATATCCACGGGAAGACAGTACACACAGTCGTGGACCTGTAAGAAAAAGTTGTGGAAGATTAAGGATATAAAATATCAGGTTAGCTATAATCTAAAGGTATGTATTCTTGAATGTGTTAAGGATTTATTTTGAATAAATCAGGAACATGTATGTCTCATTTATCCATAAGTTGTTGATTTGGAGAATTCTCTTACGGATTTTGGCATCAAGAATAAGTGATTGAAATCTTGATGAGATATTGATATCAGAAGTAACAACAACAAAGGTATCAAAAGCAACAGTATCAATAGGTTATCATCTATAACATTAGAGGTAGTGACAGGATTGTCTATAGTTATATTTCAGGGCGGTTGGACGGGGCAAGGAAAGGGAGTTGTAGCCTCCTTCTGGTTGGAGCCAGAAAATTAGGGAGTTGGAGCTTCCTTCAGGTTGTAGCATGTAAATAGGGGGTTGGAGCCTCCTTCTAATTGTAGTTGGAGAAATAGGAAGTTGGTGCTTCTAATGAATGTACTCTTTGAAAAAGAAGACACTAGTACATATTGTAAAAATTCCGATGTTTTATTTGAGGCGTTATGGACAAAATTGTCCATATTGTCGCAAAATAGAGGAAATTTATAATAATAAAAAAAATCATGTTGCCCAATAACGTCGGTCTTGCCACGTTGACGTCTCTCTTGCCACGTTAACATCTCTCTTGCCACGTTAACGTCTCTCTTGCCATGTTTTCCACCGGAACGTCTCTTTGGCCACGTTTGTGACATAGACGTCGTTCTTGCCACATTTTTGAAGATTGATGTCTCAATTGTGACGTTTTGCAACATCTCTCTTGCCACGTTTGTGACATAGATGTCGTTCTTGCCACATTTTTCAAGATATAGGTTGCAATTGCGACGTTTTGGAAACTAGGTTTTCCCCTCCAACGGTCACCTTAGTATGTTCACCAAGTCAAAATACCAACGGTCACTTAGGAATTTTTTACGTCGGAATTGCGACGTTACAAAATCTATAAATATGTTGCATTTGATGGATGTTGTGACGAGTTTGCTATAATAACAATGCTTCAAAAAGGGTTTGCAGGTCTTATGGGCGAACAAAAAATAGATATTTGTTTCAGTATAAGTCTATGGGGAATAATGTCAGAAAATATTAGAGCTGGGAAAAGAATTAAAGAGGGTCAAAAGGGTGACAGTAAATGTTATTGCCCTTGCAAAAATTGTTGTACTAGACATCCCGAAAGAGTTTTAATAGAAACGGCTACAAAACATTGCAGAAAATATGGGCACATGGGCAGGGGATCAAATGAATATCGCCCAATGGTATATACATTCATTATCTATTTTTATATTTATTATATTCTCAAATTTTATAATTTTTTATACATGCACTAATTTTTCATGATTGTTTGTAATTATAAAGTTAGATTTTCCCCCTAACTTTATGCAGAAAGCACCAAGTAGTAGCAGAAATGATGTTGTAGTACAAGATGAAGAACTTGAAGCAAATAATGAAGATCGAGTTAATGATTCCATGGAAGTAGATGAAAATAATAACATAGTTCAAGTTGATGAGACAAATCAAATGATTCAAGACTTATTCAGTCATCTAGATGAGTATCATGGGGACAGTAGTGATGGTATTTATGATGAACCTTTGATTGAAAAGGCAAATAAACGACTTTATAAAGGGTCAAGAGAAAATATTCTCTCCACTACATTGTTGCTGGTGAAGTTGAAAGTTACAAATCATTTGTCTAACACTTGTATGACACAGATCCAAAGGTATGTAATATGTTACTTCGCATCTACATAAAGGTTGACTATTCCCCATTTTTTTTAGTGTTAATTAATGTGTAAAATAAAAATGCAATATTAATTTACAATCCCTATTCTTTACATTAACTATTTAGTTTTTATGTTTTGGATTGTTAGGTGAATTTTTGTTACCCTAGTCAAATATTTTACCTCGCACATATCGAGATTTGCATGCCATTATAAAATACATTGGAATGGAGTATCAAAGTATAGATGCATGATCTAATGATCATATTATATATTATGGACAACATGTGTCGAAAACAAAATGTCCGATATGTGGTATCAGTAGATATCGAACCGATCAAGTAACAAAAATGGTCCCTCGAAAGGTTCTCCGACATATTTCCATAATTCCATGTTTGCAGCGACTGTTCAGGTGTCAAAGCATAGCACAGTTTATGGATTACCATGCACGAAAGAAAATTGAAGATGGTGTTCTTCAAATGCCTGCAGATGGTTATGCATTTAAGGAAATTGTTGCAAAATGGACAGAATTTACAGATGAACCTCGTAATCTTAGGCTTTCATTGGCAACTGACGGTGTTAATCCATTTGGAGAGCTTCGGTTTGTTTACTCAGTGTGGCCTATTTTTTTTATCAACAATAACATTCCTCCTTGGATGTCAATAAAGAGGGAGCACATAATGTTGACAATGATTATTCCAGGTATTTATTTACATTA
>ML777425.1:925681-945724 GCA_009831015.1 Picea engelmannii
GTGGATGAAGGAACAGGAGTTCACAGAAAATGGAAGAAGATAGCATATGGAGGGATGCAACCTGGGTACGATGATAATTATACTGATGAATCCTTTTTGGAAGACATGGTAATGAATGCCAATGTTGTAAGGAGAGATACCTTAACTATGATGCGGGATTATGTTGTTGTGACCCAGTACATCTGTATTGTAGTTGTAGTTTCATTTGTATGGACTTAGTCTTTGAAAACCAAACTTATTGATATGCCTAATATGGCTAATTGTTAAGGTACTTCCCACATTCTAGACAATACTTGAAGAATTGGTAAAATATGCCTTGGATTTCTGTTTATGCCATGAGGATATGATTAAGTATTTGAATCTGCTTTTTGTTTTCTGTGGCTATCTAGAACTTCAGAAATTATGAATTTGTGCTTTGTATATAGAAGAAAAAAGAGTAGAGATACCATGATAATCTTTTTTTGCTTTTGTTATTTATATACTGAATTCCCAAGGGAGGATATGCATATGTTCAACAAAATGGAGGGTTTGGTTCAGTGTTTGTTTCCTATTACTAAATGCAATCAGTAATTGAGAAAGCAGCCCCACTATTTTAAAGGAATAATTGGCATCTATTATATTGTCTCAACCAATTGGGTAGACTATTAAGAAAAATATGGACCTATACCTATACCTACCTTTGACAAAATTATCGACCTATATACATACCATAACTGTTAACATCATAAAACCAAAATAGAACAATACTAAATAAACTGAGCATTTCCTGAAACTTCCATGGAACAAAGCATACGACCAGCATCTATTTGGCCCACTCTGGTGCTTATTGTTGTGTGGTTGTTGGATATGTTGGGCTTCCTCATCTTTGACCTCTTTTCCTAGATGAAGATTGGGGACCTTCATTTGATGGCTTCTTCAACCATGGTGTTCATAGTTTACCTCCTTCCTGGGATAAACCTTCAAGTCCGTGAAGTTCTTGGACCAATCTCTTATATTAAAAGGATATGGAATATATATCTCAAAAAAATTGCATTGATAGAATTCGTTGTCTCTCATTGTTAATAGAAATAGCATTGATAATAGTTGTAAACAAAATCACGGTCTATAAATCGCTATCGATATATAATAAATTCGTTGTCCATTCACAAGTTTGTTGAATATATGATATAAATTTTAAAGAAATAAGCCATCACCACGATGTCCATCATATGGATAAAAACACAGTTACACATAGTCATAAAACGTAGTCACACATAAAAAGCATTGATAATCATTCACAAAGAAGAATGCAAAGATTACTCATTCTGAAATGAGTCATTCAAAGACGCAGAGATACTCATTCCCAAAAAACGCAAGGATTACTCATTCAGCAATGAATCAATCAAATGCAGAGATACTCATTCACAAGGACAGTGCAAGGATTAGAGATCAATCATAAAAGAAAAAAAAAGAGATAAGTAAGGGATAGATAGTTGGGAGAAATTTATTCTTCACTTATTATCCATGCACAGGAAAGCAAGGCATTTGAATCTAAGTCTTTAAAAATAAGAGTGACAACCATCAATTCGGCTCCTATTCGACTGCTAGGCACAAACAAATAACTTAAAGGATAAGGGACAGAAGATAAACAAATATTTTTTCTTCGTATTAATCAATAAAAACAAACGCAAAGAAGTCATTGCAATGAGATGTTGGGTTCACCATGGGAAATCAATTCAAAATACAGCGAGCATAAGGCTGGGATGACTTTAAGTTCTTTGATCATAAAATGTTGGGCTCATCAAGACAATTTGCTGAAGATAAAAATGAAATCTCTAGAAAGTGTTATGCTGAATAAAAAATAAACCTTAACACAGTAGAAGTACATTACTAAAGGCACAGGAAAAATATTTAAACTACCATTTAATACAAATATACACATGTGTACCATAGCCAAATCCAAAATCTCTGAATTCGTTGTCCTGCGCGTGCTCCGTCTAGAACTCACTTGCCAACCGATGTGCCTCACCGGTACCTCCCAACCAATGATAAGGGTACTCTTATTCCCCCTAAGCCCCTTGATCTGAAAAAGGGCCACATACACAATACCAGAGAACGATAGCACCCAGATCGTCTCACTAGGTCGAGCTACCACTTGTTACTTGAGCTGGGTATCCCAACTCCCAGAAGAGAAATTCCAGTCAAGATAAAATTTCAGCAGCGTAACGTTACGCCAAAAAGATATGATCCATACTCCTCCTCCTCCATCCTTTTTATAGAGTTTTCAATTAATTAGTTTCCCAAATTATCATTAAATTCCTTTTTCATTTAATTAATTTCGAAAAAACCTCCCCCGTACACATGTCGCACGATCCCCTAGTTGCACCAAAAATCAATTTTATTAATCAATTAAATAATCCTATTTCCCTCATCCACCTAAGAGCATTCCTAAAAATGTTCCTCGGTGTCCCAAAATTCCATTACACTTCTTAAATGACTTACCCCTTACTTAATTCCTAGTTGAGTTCATAATTAGAAAGTTCCAAAGGCAAGATTCCTTACTAAGTTAGACATTTGGCTTTTCTCCTTTATGTTTCCCTTTTTCTTTAAGTTTCCTATTTCTTTTAAGTTTCCCCCTTTTTCCTTTTTAACTAAAAAAATCAATTTAGCAAGTGTAGATAAAACAACCATTTACCCTTTTTCTTTTTTTTAATTAAAAATTAATTTAGCAAGTGTAGATAAAAACAATCATTTACCCTCTTTTCTTTTTAACTAAAAATTAAATTAGCAAAAGCAGATAAAAACAAACATTACCCATTTTTTTTAAATTTAATCCTCCATTAAAATTTTGACTTTAATAAATAAGTTTGAATTTCTTACCCCCCTTATGGTTACATGTTTATTTATTATTATTTTTTCGACGACATGTTCTACTTAGACCTAGGTTTTAATTTCACTAGGTTGGGCGACATTTTTTTAAGGGAAAAATTAGTCACTAAACTTTACTTATCACATCATTCGTTTTAAGGCCGACTAGGTTGATTCACTTACTAGTTAAAATCATGCCATTCCCTTCAGGATGCACTACGTTCTCCAAGGGTGCCACTCGCCTCTTTCGGTTTCCCTTGCGTGACGTGCCCTTTAAAATGCACTACGTGCTCCAAGGGTGCCACTCACCTCTTGACTAAATTTGGTAGACATCAAACTGTTGGAATCAACACTCCACTAGGTGATCTTGTGGGAGACTAAGGGCCTCTAAGGAATAAGTCCCTTGCCTTATTGTGCACCCCTTAGAATCATTGTGAACGACTATCACAGTCTTCCCTCACGGCATCGTGGGTATTCTCAAACTAGGTAATTGTTAACCTACAGTTCAAGCCACGGCGGCAGTTCTAGAAGGTTGTGGCAGGCCTGCCTCCACACCTCTCCCTCAATGCCTCTGGTTGTCATGCATGACCCCTCTACTCCATATGTGAGTTTGGTAGGAAAGCTATCATTGGCTTGCATCCATCAGAGAATCATGTCAGCAATAATAATAAATCATCATAACATCTAATCATATGTACATATGTCACATCAACAACATTAAAACCCAACAGTCCACTCCCTGACTCAATCCAGAGTCCAAGGGGTTTCATCAATGCCTCAGCATCCTCGAGGCCCAAAGTCCTACACACTGAGGAGAATCTAGGCAATAGCACCTATCTATGTAAATGAAACCAAAAAACATATCATCAAATCCATAATATCTCATAATCATAATCAAAATGACCAACAGATATAATAACCCAGATCATTTGCAAGCAAGTATCATCAAAGAATAAGTTTGATCAGTGCACGCAAGAGAAGGATGTTACATACACCCCCTCTTGGTTTAAGCTTCATCCCAAAGTTTCACAGTATATAAGTGTTGAGATAAAGTGTATCACAATATCATAATTCTATCTATCAAACAAAAATGGAAACTGATGGCACATATCATATGCGTCCTCCCAGGTCGTCAAGTGCAGACTATAGTTGTCCCACTAGACCTTGACCTAATCTACTGTTTTACATCATAGTTCTTGAATGCGATGGTCTAGGATGCAGATTGGCTCCACCGTGAGCACACCCTCATCAAATACTTGCAAGGAACTCATTTCAATAACACGTGTAGGATTATTAATAAAATGTCTCAAAGAAGATACATGAAAAACATCGGGCATACGCCTCAAAGAATCAGGTAAGGCTGGTCTATAGGCCACAGGCCCCTTCTTTTCCATAATCTTGAAAGGTCCCATGAGACTAGGAGATATTTTAGCACCCTTTCCAAATTGATTGAACTCTTATGCAGTTTTACCCGCAAGAAGACTCGGTTGCCAACTTAGTAACTATGGTCGACACTATGCGCATCGGCATAACTCTTCTGCCAATCTTGTGCTTCGTTGATCCTTTGTCTTATTGTTCTCATTTGATATTCCATTTCTTGGATCGCTTATGGTCCCACCAAGACCCTATCCTCAAGCCTATCCTAACTCAAAGGTGTTTGACACGGTCGCCCATAAAGAAACTCGAAAGGCTCCATCTTAATGGTGCTTTGATAACTGTTGTTGTACGCAAACTCTACCAGTTGCAAGAGATCTTCCCAACACTTTTTTTGGTCCATAACGTACATATGCAACATATCCTCCAATATTTGGTTTTCTCATTTGATCTGCCTGTCTATCTCCATGTGATACATGGTACTAAAGTTAAGTTGGGTTCCCAAGGCCTCTTGGTAACTATTCCAAAATTGTCCTGTAAACACTGATCCTCTATCAGATATAATCCCCTTAGGAATGCCATGCAGCCTCACAATATCACTGATGAAAAATCTAGCTATGTCAGGTTCCTGATATGTTGTATGCACAAGAATAAAATGAGCACTCTTTGTTAGAGTGTCGACTACCACAAAAATCGAGTCATGTCTCCTTATCGTCAATTGAAATACAACAATGAAATCCATCGAAGTGACCTCCCATTTCGATTCAAGAATAGCATGTGGTTTCATTAATCCTATCATATGTCTATGTTCATCTTTCACCTGGAGACATTCTAGACATCTGGCCACATAGATGACTATGTCTGCCTTCATTCCTTTCTAGAAGAATAAGGGTTTAAGGTATGATCTCATCTTCGTGACTCCTAGGTGAACCATGTACACTGCTATGCGAGCCTCATTTAGAATGAAACTCCTAAACTCATCGTTGGGTGGTACATAAATTCGACCTTTAAATATTAATAATCCATCGTTGTCCATAGTAAATCCTTCAAATTTTGGTACCATCATTGTGTTTTGTTCAATAAAAATCCTTGGGGACCTTTTTGTACCAGTCATCGTCGCACTGTAAATTTAGAATCTTTTCACGTAGATTCGACTGAAGAGGAATCACCAAAAAGATGTGTGGTATCCGACTCAACACATCTGCCACTCTGTTCATTGTTCCTTTTATGTAAGAAATCTCGAAATTGTACTCGCTAAGGAGTTTTGGCCAACATTGTTGTCGTACGTTCAAGTCTCTTTGCATAAAGATGTGTTGTAGTCCATAGTGGGCTATTTTTAGATCCAATTTACATCCAATAAGGTAGTGTCTACAAACTCTCAAGGCATAAACAATGGCTAACAACTCCAAATCATGTGTCACATAGTTATCCTCATGCCTTCTCAACTTTCTCGAGATGTAAGCGATCACTCGACCATCTTGCATCAAGACTCTACCTAAGCCTTCTTTGGATACATCAGTGCATACCAAGAAGTTTGCATACATGTCAGGAACCTTTAGTATTGGTGTTGTCGTCATCAGCTCCTTGAGCCACCTAAATGCCTCCGTGCATTTCTCGGTCCAAACAAACTTCTTGTTCTTCTTCTGCAATTTCGTAATCAGATTTCCTATCTTCGAAAAACCCTTGACGAAGCGTTGATAGTATCCCGCTAAAACCATGAAGCTACGCACTTCTGGGACATTCATCAGCGCATGCCATTCCATAATATCCTTGACCTTTGTTGGATCCACAACGATAGCTTCATCGGAGATGATATGCCCTAAGTAGTGAATCTTCGATTGATAAAATGAGCATTTAGACAATTTCTCATCTAATGTGTTCTCTCGTAGACATTGTAGCACCAAGCGCAAGTGCTCATCATGCTCCTCCAACGACTGAGAGTATATCAAAATACCATCAATGAATACTTGGAAGAACCTGTCTAAGTATTTGTGGAACACCCCGTTCATCAAAATCATAAATACCCCATGGGTGTTTGTCAGTCCAAAAGGTAAAACAATAAAATTATAATGTCCAAACCTCATCTTAAAGTGATCTTACGGACGTCGTCCTCCTTGATTCGTAATTGGTGATACCCTGATCTCAAGTCAATTTTAAAAAAAATTGTCATGCCTTTCATTTGATCAAACATATCATCAATCCTTGGTAATGAATATTGATTCTTGATTGTTGCCTTGTTCAATTGACGATATTTAATGTAGATTCTCCACGACCCATCCTTCTTCCATTTGAAAATAATAGGCACACCCCACGGTGACACACTTGGACGTATAAGTCCTAGGTCCAGCAACTCCTTCAGTTTCATTTTCAACTCCTATAACACCGAGGTTGACATCCGATAAGGCGTTGTTGCTATAGGTTCAGTCCCCAATTTTAGGTCTATGGTAAATTCCAATTCCCTCTCCAGAGGCATCCCAGGTAACTCCTCGGGGAAGATGTTTGCAAAACATCTTACCACCAGAAGGTGTTCTAGACCTTCCGCTACTCCCTTCTCATTTAATGCAAGGATCGCACAAAGCTTACATCCCTTGAGCATGCTCTTTCGTAGCTGCAAAGAAGATATGAACCTTAGGGAAACTCCCTGGTTCTGACCTACAATCACGTGTCTCTATCCCTCAACATTGACCAAGATCAACCATTTTGTCTTATAGTTTATTATCGCCTCATGCGCTTCCAACCAACCCATACCGATCACAACGTCATAAGATCTTAAGATCGTGACGTACAGGTTGGCCCTGGTGACAAACTCTCCCAGGTTAAGGCTACAGGCTGTAAACTTCCCTCCAAAATTTTGTTTGGGTCCCGAATCCATTTCTACAAAGCTAAACTCATCTTGTTCGACTGCCTTTACCTTAATTATTTTTAGCATTGCCCTAGAAATGAAGCTCTCTATAGCACCTGGATCTATCAAAATACTAAGGTTATGGTCAACAACGGTACCTGACGTCTCGAGCACAGTCAACTGGTGCTCTTCCTAGTGGTTATTCACCATTGCATGAATTTGATGGGCCTTGCCCAAATCTTCCATGGTATTGGGTCCGGTTGATCCAGATTCTCTAGTCCTATACGTTGGGCAAATGCACTGGTAATGTGGTTCCCCACATGTCCAACACCCTTTTCTCGGTCCAGTACTCCCAGTACCCAAAGTAGAAGTTGATGACCCACCATCCTGGAACCCTGGTTTCTTCTGTTGAACAGGCCTAAATTGTTGTTACTGCAATCGACATTGTTGTTGGTGTTGTGGTCCTCGGTAAGGAGTCTGTTGTTGAGGCCCTGGTCACCGAGGTGTAGTGTAAGTGGATCGTCTTTGGAAGCCACAATAACATGTTGAATGTCTAGATGGTGTCTAATGATGTTGTACACCAGATGACACCTGCCCCGAGGGTCTCGTTGGAGTCCTTCTCTAAACCCCGCTGATAAGCTCTTCCTCTACTATGAGAGCCTTCTAAATAGCATCATGAAAGGTTTGAGGCATCAGAATTCTATCCTTTGCACGAATGATGACATTAAGGCCAAACACAAACCTGTTGACCTTAACTTTCTCAGTATTCAAGTGTGGAGCATACCGAAGAAGCTCCATAAAATGGGCCTCATATTTAGGAACCGTACGACCGCCCTGTCGCAAGGTGTTGAACTCGTTGAGTTGATGCTCAATGAATTCCTCCGATAGATACCTCTCTCAAAACTGTTCCTCGAACAGTTCCCATGACACATCTTTGACGAACATGTTCAATTGTGGTAGGAGTGTCTTCCACCAAAGAAGAGAACTCCCCTTCAATTGAAATACCTCCATGCGGACCTTCATGTTGGAGGTATAGTCGCAAAGCTCAAAGCACATCTCCATATTCTCCAACCATGCCTCAGTGGCTGTGTCATCCGGGGCACCAAATAAATCATGAAATTTGAACTTCTCGAGTTCACGGTGAATGCTACTAGTACTGACCGGAGCACGTGGTGGACCCTCAGGGGGCGTCAATGCCTTGGCCTCATCTCTATCCAAATGGTTGATCAATGCCTCAAACATCCGCTGAAAGGACCTCATCAGCCCAACCACATCACCCATAGTTATTTTTTCCTGCCCGACAACCTATTCGTCTCCCTAGGGGTTATACCCCTTAGGCATGCATGCTACTAGGGGTGTCACGCCTCCTCCCCTAGCACCCTGTCGTCTTCCTCCGCGATGTCCCCTAGCCATGATTACCTGCACAAATACAAATCAAATTAATTATCAGCCTTATAATCAATATCAAATCAATGGAAGTCGTAGTGATCTCAAGTCATGGTTCGAACCGGCTCTGATACCATATGTAGCAGCCTCTTCGTTATGACTACAAACGACTCAATGCAAAAGAAAAAAAAAAGAAAAAAAATTAACCAGGAAGGAAACAACGACAACAGTTAAACAACACAACTTGACGATGAACACAATGCACACAGATTAGGAAACAAACAACAACGACTCATCATACAGCACATCATGGAACTGGACTAAACATGTGATAATCAATAGACAAATAAAAACGACTACCCTCCCGACACAAGCAAGACAATGCCTACAAGATAAAGGACAAAATCAACAAACCCGACACAACGGCTTCGATGACCAGTAACTAGAAACCTCTACGGCGCACAAACCAAACACATTAAGACGTTGCAGAACCAAGTACCAATATCCATTACAATGAACAATACGCCCACATCGGGAAGCACAAGACTCCGACCAGGTTATCATTCACATCTATCCATCAGGGCGCGCAATGATCCCTTCATCAGGAATCATGTCATTACAAGGCGATAGGCGTTACATTAAACATGGCGCAACATAACATATCTAGACCTTTAACCCAAGATAAATCCATCGCGCTGGGAGACCGAATTATCTGTCAATAAATACATGAAGACTATACCCAAGCACCCAATCAACATGTCAAGAAGACGCAAGGTGACATCATTCAAAAATTAAAATGTGCAACTAACCAAAGGATTTCTTGTTTCCTACAAGGTAAACATGTGTGGTGTAACAACTATTACCAACCCCCATTTAGTATTCGACTTAAGGAACAAGGTGCATAGTAACTAATTAATCGTTAAACTTATTAATTGTTTTAGCTAATAAAACTTAATAACCCTCTACAATTAATCTTGCGCAAGCTATTAAACTATTTCACCAATAAACCATAAACCATTAATTGTTAATCATTATGTCTAAGTGTGAATGAGTGAACTATTATCATTGCAATTAATCAAGTAATCTATTACCAAAGAAATTAAGCCATTAATCTATTACCATAGCAACATTTATTCTATTGTGGCAGAAGTTAAAAAGACGGATATGTACGACGGAAAAATGAACAATTGTTATAAAAAGAACAATTAATCTATTGTTTTCATAAGTCATAAGCCATATATATATAACTATTGGCATATAAAAAAAAAAAATCTAATTGTAGTAAGGATCACGACCATCATTGAAACCATATCTTTTTAAAAAAAATTGAGATTGTTATTTAACAATCATTCATTGTCTAGCAATGTTATCTAACTAATATACTATCTAACCAATTCCTATACAATAATAAAGTCATTGTCTAACAATGGCATTGTTGTCCCACAATAATTAGTTGTCTATTAAATAGTATCATTGTCTATTAAATATTCGCATGGGGTCTATTAAATAGTATAGATATCTGATAGTTTTCTAATAAATACACGATATTGTTGTCTAATTTTATTGTTGTCTAATATATCGCTATATTATTGTTGTCTATATTATGGTTGTCTAAATACAAAATATTGTTGTCTAATACATCGCTATATTATTGATGTCTATATTATTGTTGTCTATATTGTTGATGTCTAATATATCGTTATATTATTGTTGTTTATATTATGGTTGTCTAAATACATGATATTGTTGTCTAATATATCGCTATATTATTGTTGTCTATATTATTCTTGTCTAATATATCGATATATTATTGTTGTCTATTCCATACATGAAATCGATGTCTAGCATTTATAATAGTTGTAAGCAAAATCGCATTGATAATAGAAATCACATTGGTAATAGTTGTAAACAAAATCACATTTATAATATGAATCGCATTGATACAAATCGTTGTCTAATATTGATAATAGAAATAGCATTGATAATAGTTGTCAACAAAGTCACATTGATAATAGAAATTGCATTGATAGAATTCGTTGTCTAGCATTGTTAATAGAAATAGCATAAATAATAGTTGTATACAAAATCACGATCTATAAATCGCTATCAATATATATTAAATTTGATGTCCATTCACAAGTTTGTTGAATATATGATATAAAGTTTAAAACGATAATCCATCACCACAATGTCCATCATATGGATAAAAACGCAGTCACACATAGTCATAAAACACAGTCACACATAAAAAATAGTGATAATCATTCACAAACAAGAACGCAAAGATTACTCATTCAAAAATGAGTCATTCAAAGACATAGAGATATTAATTCACAAAAAAAAAATCAAGGATTACTCATTCATAAATGAATCACTCAAATATGCAGAGATACTCATTCCCAAAAAACGCAAGGATTTCTCATTCAACAATGAATCAATCAAACACAGAGATACTCATTCACAAGGAGGGCACAAGGATTAGAGATCAATCATAAAAGAAAAATGCAGAGATAAGTAAGGGATAGATAGCTGGGCAAAATTTATCCTTCACTTATTATCCATGCACAGGAAAGAAGTGCATTTGAATCTAAGTCTTTAAACACCGTAGTGACGATCATCGATTTGGCTCCTGGCCGACTGCTCATGCATGAACTAATAACTTAAAGGATAAGGGACAGAAGATAAAAACACAATTTTTCTTCATATTAATCAATAAAAACAAATGCAAAGAAGTCATTGAAATCAATTCAAAATATAGTGAGCATAAGTCTGGGATGACTTTAAGTTCTTTGATCATAAAATGCTGGGCTAATCAAGACAATTTGCTGAAGATAAAAATGAAATCTTTGGATAGTGTCATGATGAATAAAACATAAATTTTAACACAGTAGAAGTACATTACTAAAGGCTCAGGAACAATATTTAAACTACCATTCAATACAAATATACACATGCATACCGTAGCCAAATGCGAAAGCTCCAAAGTCATTGTCCCGCGCACGTTCCATCCAGCTCCCGCTTGCTAACCGATGTGACCTCACCAGTACCTCCCAACCAATGCTATGGGTATTCTTCTTCCCCCTGAGCCCCCCAAGCTGCAAAGAGGCCACACACACACAATACCAAAGAATGCTAGCACCCAGCTTGCCTTGCAAGGTCGAGCTACCACTCATTACCCGAGATGGGACAGATAGCTGGGCGAAATTTATCCTTCACTTATTATCCATGCACAGGAAAGAAGTGCATTTTAATCTAAATCTTTAAACATCGGAGTGACGATCGTCGATTTGGCTCCTGGCCAACTGCTCATGCACGGACTAATAAATTAAAGGATAAGGGACAAAAGATAAAAACACAATTTTTCTTCATATTAATCAATAAAAACAAATGCAGAGAATTCATTGAAATCAATTCAAAATATAGTGAGCATAAGGTTGGGATGACTTTAAGTTTTTTATCATAAAACGTTGGGCTCATCAAGACAATTTGCTAAAGATAAAAATGAAATCTTTGGATAGTGTTACGATGAATAAAACATAAACTTTAACACAGTAGAAGTACATTACTGAAGGCGCAGGAACAATATTCAAACTACCATTCAATACAAATATACACATGCATACCGTAGCCAAATATGAAAGCTCCGAAGTCGTTGTCCTGAGCACATTCCGTCTAGCTCCCGCTTGCTAACCGATGTGACCTCACCGATACCTCCCAACCAATGCTATGAGTATTCTTCTTCCCCCTGAGCCCCCCGAGCCGCAAAGAGGCCACACACACACAATATCAGAGAATACTAGCACCCATCTTGCCTTGCAAGGTCGAGCTACCACTCATTACCTCAGATGGGTATCCGAACTCCCACAAGAGAAAGTTCAGTCAAGATAAAATTTCAGCAGCATATATGATCCATACTCCTCCTCCTCCATCCTTTTTATAGAGTTTTCAAGTAATTAGTTTCTCAAATTCTCATTAAATTCCTTTTTCATTTAATTAATTTTGAAAAACCTCCCCCGTACACATGTCGCCTGATCCCCTAGTTGCACCAAAAATCAATTTTATTAATTAATTAAATACTCCTATTTCCCTCATCCACCTAAGAGCATTACTAAAAACGCTCATCGGTGTCCCAAAATTCCCTTACACTTATTAAATGACTTATGCCTTACTTAATTCCTAGTCGAGTTCATAATTAGAAAGTTCCAAAGGCAAGATTCCTTACTAAGTTAGACATTCATCTTTTTTTCTTTGTGTTTCCCCTTTTCTTTAAGTTTCCCATTTTCTTTAAGTTTCCTATTTCTTTTAAGTTTCCCCCTTTTTCCTTTTTAACTAAAAAATTCAATTTAGCAAGTGTAGATAAAACAACCATTTACCCTTTTTCTTTTTTTTAATTAAAAAATAATTTAGCAAGTGTAGATAAAAACAACCATTTACCCTATTTTCTTTTTAACTAAAAATTAAATTAGCAAAAGTAGATAAAAACAACCATTGCCCCTTTTTTTTGAATTTAATCCTCCATTATAATTTTGACTTTAATAAATAAATTTGAATGTCTTACCCCCCTTCTTGTTACATGTTTATTTATTATTATTATTTTTACCACATGTTCTACTTAGACCTAGGTTTTAATTTCACTAGGTCGGGCGACATTTTTTAAGGGAAAATTTAGTCATTAAACTTTACTTATCACATCATTCATTTTAAGGCCAACTAGGTTGATTCACTTACCATTTAAAATCGCAACATGCCCTTCAAGACGCACTACGTTCTCCAAGGGTGTCACTCACCTCTTGACTGAATTTGGTAGACGTCAAACCCCTAGATTCAACACTCCACCAGGTGATCTTGTAGGAGACTAAGGGCCTCTAAGGAATAAGGCTCATGCCTTATTGCGTTCCCCTTAGAATAATCATGAGTGACTGTCACAGTCTACCCTCATGGCATCGTGGATCTTATCTAACTAGGTAATCGTTAACCTATAGTTCGAGCCACGACGGTAGTGCTAGTAGGTTGTGGCAGGGATCCTGCCACACCTCTCCCTCAACATCTTTGGTTGTTGTGCATGAACCCTCTACTCCATATGTGAGTCTGGTCGGAAAGCTATCGTCAGCCTTCATCCATCAGCAAATCATGTCAGCAATAATAATCAATCATCATAACATCTAATCATATGTACATATGTCACATCAATAACATTCAAACCCAACAATCCACTCCCTGACTTGATCGGGAGTCCAAGAGGTTTCATCAATGACTCAACATCCTCGAGGTCCAAATTCATGGACACTCAGAAGAACCCAGTCAATAGCACCTTTCTATGTAAATACAACCAAATAACATATCATCAAATCCATAATATCTCATAATCATAATCAAAACGACCAATAGATATAATAACACGGATCACTTCCAAGCCAGTGTCCTCAAAGAATAAGTTCACTCAGTGCGTGCAAGAGCGAGATGTTACATATTGTGTGAAATATGAGTTACCCTAGGATCTATCATCAATATATATAAATTATCTACATTTCTACATTGTATTACATCAAATGAAATTCACATAGCTAGAATTCCACAATGGTGTCGAGAGTGTTAGCCTCTAGAGTATCCCAAGGCTGAGAATGGAAACTGACAGAGGTAACCTCGAACCACTTTGGATTTGGTAGCTATCCCTACTAAATCAAAGAGGGCTCTCTATGTGATCTTACAGTAAAAAGATGATTGAAGAGGGTAAAAGGATATTAGGCTAGGTTTGATCTCTAGGGTTTTGAAATTTAGGGTTTTGTTGGATCATAAGTAATGGGTTTAAGAACTAAGACAAATAGGTCGAAAGATCAGTTACAGATCTAAAATGAGGCAAGTTAGGTGTAATCAATGGAATAATTTGTTTTTCATTGTAGTTTAGTGAGGAATAAATTATAGAAGGAATCAAGTGATTATACATGCATGAATTCACTTGTTTGGAAGATAAAAATACTTAAAAGATCATCTCTAACAAAACAAAGCATTAAGAAATGAATTTTGTTTAACACTTAAGAGATTAAGCATGAGAAGAAACATAGATGGCTGCTAGAAACATTTTATAATCAAATACATAAGAATAACTGAGAAATACAAGGTCACTGACCACAACACATGAATCCCATGAAAATAGTTGCAACTGTGTATTATTTCTCTCCAAAAAGGGTGTCACTAGCTCCAAACATTTCACTCTCTGATGTCCCCCCCCCCCTTGATTTTGACTCAATCAGGTCTACATATAGATCAAAAACCAATTTCCCCTCTCCAAGGGGTAGAATCCCTCATGATAGGAATAGTTTACATGATTTTCTCCAACCAAACCTTAAGACTAGGGAGGTTAGAAACTGATTTCCCCTTTTTTCTAAATTGTTTGAGTTTATTTCTCAAAGCATTAAATACAAGATATTAACCTTAAAAAACTAAAAATTACATTAACCACATCTATTTTTAACTTTTAAATTTACCAATTTCACTTTTTTCTTTTTACTACAGTAAAAAATCTTGATTCACAGAAACACAACAAATTTTCCCAGAAGCGCAGCATGGTCTTTGAGGATCCCTTTAGCTATCTATTATGCATATTGTTTTGGGACTAATGGTTGGAGAATATATCTATGGATGTTTATAATACTTCTGAAATTTGAAACCTGCAAAAATCCATCTCCATGGCTTCCAAAAATGCAACCTCCAAAAATGACTCCAAAAGCGTAGCGTGGAGACACAGAAGCGCAGCGAAAAAATAGGGGTCACATATGGAGCAATATCTCTTTAAAAATAAAACTTTTTAAAAACTTGGGAGAGGTTTTTGTTATTTTCTATGTTAATAACCAAAACCTCCTCTCATTTTCATAAATACTTTATAATTGGTTCAGAATCCAAGTTTGAAGTTGGTCACTCAAAAATTGTAGAAGTGTAGCGTGCTCCCCGCAGAAGTGTAGCGTGGTATTTGAGAGGGTTTTTTGAGGCCTTCCCAGAGGATTTTGGGATGAAAGTGGTATGGTTGGAAATATTATGATTTTTTATACACAATGGAATCATCAATCACTGCAAACACCTTCTCCAAACCCCTGAAACATTGACCTGAAGTCAAGTTGTACAAAAGTGCAGGAAACCTCCTATAGAAACTGTATTTTGGAAATTTATCTCAAATTATAATAACTGTGAATAAACAGAAGGAGGTTTTTGTTACCTGTTCTATTATTGACAAAAACCTATTTCAATTTTTTCAAATTCATCTTCCTTATTTCATAAACTAATTTTGAACTAGAATTGTCCATGTGTGCAATGTAAACCCTAGGCAGCCCACATCTTGAAAGGATTTCTTAACGAAAGATGAAGCCATGATTTCTTGGACTTGGGTGGGCTCATACCTGTAAAATTTCCCTCCCTTATTGTACTTTTTCTTTTCAATGTCACTTTTTCCAGTTTCCATGATTAAAACCTTAACTGAGTTCGAAGGAAAGGGATAGGGTACGACTGTGAAAATGGGGGATAAGGGACAATCTTATATATGGAGGGAAATGAAGGGATTATGGGTTGTGTAAATTCTTGGGGAAAGTTTTGGGAGTAGGGATTGGTGCTAGGGAGTGTAGGGAGTTGGAAATTTTGGAAATGGGTGAGGGGAAAGGGTAAACAAGTTGGAAACATGGTCCTAACCTAGAAAAGTGTAGTGTAGGCTATGGTTTGTAGGTAAAATGAGGGAGATGAAGGGAATGGGTATGTGAGGTGTGGATGAAGGTGATAGAGTAGGAAACCTAGGTGTTTTACCATTGCAATGAAGCAAAATCATATGGAAACCAAAAGACTATGAATTTGACTAAGAAACTCATTTGAAAATTTATGACAAGGAATGATGACATGACCACAATGAAAATTTATAACCTTGGATGAGTGGAGGGATTAGTAATGACACCTAAACACACCAATGACCATTTGACAACCAAGATATGTCAAATTTTATTTGAGAATTTTATTTGAAAATATAACAGTTTAACCTAATGACCCTATCAATCACATGGAGAGAGTACATTTGATCATTGGGACTAATGGACACTAACAGAGAGATCACTGAGATTGGTTGCATTTTTTAGAAGGAACTGGCCACTAGTTTCATCAACTTTCAAGTCTATCTTCTAGTTCACCTAGGTGAATAGGTAGAAATATTTTTGTGGTATCATTTTATTAGATGTTCTTTTTGGAGAGGTGCATGAAAAATTTGAAGTTTTTTTTTTTCAATAAAGGGAAAAACCCAAAGGTGTAATCATAGAGAGGCACATAGTATATGAGTTGTTCTATTATTCTAGTGATTGCTTCAACCAAATCGATGACACACCAAGTGAAGTGGTTTGGAATAACCATCGATATGAGAACAAAAGAGAATGGGAATTACTCCAAATGAATGGATAAAGACACATGATAAAGAGTAAGCCATGAATCTTTTGTCAATTTTCTATAGAGTAATTGTTTACATTGAATTTGATAATATATATTTTATATCATACTATTTGTTTTGTTTTCATGAATACTTCAATGAATTATGAAATTGATGCCATCAATAAAGTTTTTATGTACAATGTGAAGGAAATGAAACCATGGGTCGCATTGTATGAAGATAAGAAAAGGACATGGGACAATGACAACAAATAATTGAGATGGTTGAATGGTAGAAGCATGGTTTATCTCGATCATTTAAAATAAAATATTCTAATGATATGTCCCAATAGTTGGGTGGATAACCAGATCAGAGAGAATATGGTGCATCCAATTGTTACCCACGTGGTGACTTAGATGCATTAAATATACAAATTGGGTGTATCATCTTTATAATAATCTCTCCATGTCAATTGTTCATTTTATTATGAAAGTTTTAATCATAACATATATTTTGGTTTTAGTAATGCTCAGGTTATTATACATTTGACACCATCATTTGCTTACATTTTGTAGGTGCATTTGTTCTCATATGTATGGGCACATGGACATCATTTTTGGACTAAGGATGTCAATGATGGACATGTTACGCTTGAATGTGGATTGGAGGTTAAGTTTGACCAAGCTAGTTGTGCTATTCATCATGATTAGAACCTACTAGAGGGGAAGTTAGGTTACATCATAAATATACAATATATCATGCAAATGGACTTCTTTTCTTTCCAATTTGTTATTTTTAGGTGTAATTAGTAGAATACCTTCAACCAAAGTAATTTGAAAGAATATTATGATAGTGCACTAATACGTTTAACTCTAAAAATATGTGGGATGAAAAGGAAGATCCTTATGTTTTGTCAAACACTACAACCAAGTGATTTTTAACAAGGATGTGTTAGATAGGGATTGGTGGTTCATACTAAGAACCGATTTGAGATGAAAACATTTTTTTGAGAACAATTGTGTTATCATGTCAAGTAAAGAAGAGTGATGTATACATGTTTTATTTCAACATTTTATGTTTATGATGTGTCATTTTATTATTGTTTTTTATAATCAACCAACTATGTATGTATTCTTAATTATCATAGTCTTAGTTAGTTTTTGCAATTATGTAATCAAATTTATATACATAAATGGTCATCCCAAATCATGGTAGAGAATAAAATTATGATTAGTGGTGATCTCATAAACATGTTTAATCAATATATTTAGGCATTATATCACCAAGTTTCAATAATTCCAAAAATTTATTACTGTATCAAAATCATTTTTTCTTCATTTTATGATGGTGCATATGAAAAGTTAACAACCATTTACAACCATCATATTGAAAAAAAAAAAATTGTTTTAGAACTTTAAGCTCTGATTTATGAATCATTCTTAATTTAAGATCTCCATATCTCTTTTGTAAGATTAATATTAATAATTATTATTGCCAATGGAACTTTAGTTTCAAAAGTATTTTTTAATCTCTTTTTATATTTAATATAAAAATTTAGAACATTTTCAAGATTTAATAGAATATTTAATAAAACTAATTGATTTTAAAACTAATCAAATTAGAATTAGAATTATTTTCATAATTTAATGTGTAATATATTATAAATATTTGTAAGATTAATATTAACAATTATTATTGCCCATGTCACTTTAGTTTAAGGTATTTTTTATCATTTTAAATTTAATAGAAAAATTAATGATTATTTTTATAATTTAATAGAAGATTTAATCAAACAAATTGATTTTAAAAATTAACTATTTTCGTAATTAAATATAGCCCAAAGGGGTTGGATCCAATGGTGGAAAGTGAGGAATTTTTCACTATTGGGCAAGGTTCAATTCCCATGAGGACCTAACCTAAAGCCATGGGGGCACCTTGAGGTAGTGGTCGAACGTGTGGATGTAAAAAAAAAAACAATTCATGTCATCATTGATTGAATCATTTAATTAAATTTTTAAACATGTTTAATCAACATATGGTATCTTACTTGAAAACAAAGAGTTCACTTTGAATAATAGTTAAACATTAGATGGAATTAAATGATTATAAGTTATTACAATCACAATCCAAACTAAATGATTTCATATAACTAGATTTAAACATTATATGGCATCTCAAATTTAAATGAGTGATACATCTTAGATTTAATTTAAACGTGGAGAAATCATTAATAATGTTAATCATTAATATACACATAATACATTTTTTACGTCAAACAACATCAACATTAGCATGATATTCAAAGGCATAATATGCATGAACAATAATATCAAAATCAATATATATGTCAAATATACATCTCAATTCAAATATATATCAAAACAATCAATATACATGCAAACTACAACTAGCTAGGTACACTACCAAATCCAGAGACATCAATACCTCTACCACCAGAGCCAAAGGCATTAGAATCTCTACTAGATAATAATGAAAATATACTCTCATATATCTCCCAAGAAGCACCTATATCACCCAATAATATCATAGAACCTATAGGATCAATAGCTAGTGTAGTAGGTGGAGCAGTAGGTTGATTGGTGGTTGCATCAGTAGTGGGTGTAGCTAGTGGCACAAGTGGACTCGTAGGTATATCACTAGCTAGTGACACAAGTGGAGCAATAAGTTGATCTATGGTTGGGCCATCTAGTGGCATAGGTGGAGGAAGAGGAGGAGAAGGAGATGAAGTAGTGTCCTTATAAATCTTAATGTCTAAAGAACATGGACAAGAAAATATTTCACCTCATTGTTGGGACTTAGAGACTAGGATGGGGATATCAACAATATGACTCATAAATAATTTCATATCATAGGGACTGCTCATGTAGATCTATGCCAACTCAAGATCCAGCATGATGATTCTAGGTCACACTAGCACCACTCCATAGCCAACCATTAAAGTAAACAATTGATCTTTCATTTGATGATGAAATATATGATAAGGTCTCTATGGCATGCTAGGTATACATTATTGAGGCATTTCATCGACCTCCTCCATATTTGCATGGGTCTATGGAGGAGGCCTCTCATTGGTGTACAAGCGAGAATATGCAAAATAGTAGACAATAATAATTAGACAATTTAAAAAATAAGTGCATAAACGATTACATTTCATATATATATATATATATATATATATATA
>ML777425.1:945774-960721 GCA_009831015.1 Picea engelmannii
CCCCCCCCCCCCTCATTTTGACTCAATCAGGTCTACATATAGATCAAAAACCAACTTCCCCTCTCCAAGGGGTAGAATCCCTCATGATAGGTGTTGGCGTCGGAAGTCACTCCTAGATTGCAGTAGGAGTAGAGCCCAACGCCCATCAGTTTATGTCATGAATAATTTAATGGGATGATCGAATGGATAGAGACTTAAGAAGATATCTCTCTAACTCAGAAAACCGGGCTTGGTATGTAGAAAAACAAAGGAGGTCTTGATCTATTTTCCGTCAGTGAGTTGATTATAAAATGAGCATATGGAAGACTTAGTGAGATGAGCGAGTAAGACTTCTTTGGGCATCAAGACTTTCAACAGCTTGAGGAGGAAAAACTCAGAATACAAGATCCTCTTGATTCCGAGTTTTGGGGAACTGAAGGGTGACTTGATTGGATCTTCCAATTCCAAATCATTCAGCGTTCACAAAATACAAGAACTGATTAGAAACAATACAACCATTATAGTGATCCAACATACATCATCCTATAACAGCGCCACTCGATTGGATCCTCCAATTTCGAGCTGTTCTAACACAGTGTACACAGAGAGATGGAAAAAGGCTGACATTCATAAGGTAAGAAGTCTCAAGTGCCAATACATAACCAGAGAAACTAGTGCTTCATAAAAAATTTACAATCGGGAGCCTAGCTCAACCATCGATCCATACAAAAATGGCAAAACTACCTACATATACTTGGGACTGATTTCGGTGCTGAGAACATGATCACATCATGAGTTCAATGCTTGACACCAAGGAGCTTCTCTATCAGGAGGCGCATGCAGACGTTGGGTAGACTGTCGATGCAGTCGTTTGTCAGATGAAATCTCTGTCAGGATGGACTGACAGTCTACCTTTGTGTTTGGTCTTTTCCCGACCTCCTATTTATGGAAGGAGATGATGTCTAACCACCACCAACTACCTTAATAACTGCTTTTCATGGAATCGGACAAGGCCTGGTCAACTATGCATCTGCAGGATGTGGCAATCTCCCTTTGGCTTCTGCTGTTTCGTTGAACTGCTGTGAGGGGACCCAAATGGTGGATTTGTGAATGAGACTCGGGCGAGGAGGATGAGGTGGTGCAGTGAGACCAAATGAGAAATGCCACAGGGTATGGATAGGGCACATGTGGAAGTGAAAGTGGCATGGATCACGTGGTACAGGTGGGTGAGAGAGGTATAGTGGAGGACATATGGTGGAAGGTGGTGAAGTGGGCGATGGAGACTCATGGCAAGAGATGGGGATGCTCGCTCCTTAATTTCATGCACTGAGAGTCTTCCCTAATGGACGGCTAAGACCACTTCATGATCAATGGTTGGATGGGCTTTTAAAGACTAACGACCACGATTATTTCCCCATTTGAACAACTCTGGCCCTGTGTGCTTTCTTTCTTTAGCCATACTTCATACAACCCTGGCGCCAACATTAAAATCTCTTTTTCATTTCGTGACTCGCGAGTTCGTGGGTCGAAGATACTCGGCTCCTCTTTTACGAAATCCTGAGACGCGAAATGGTGATACGGGTATAGATCTTTTTATTGTCATCGCCCTCCACATGTAACCGTCGGCTAGGGCTCAAGTACTAGCACCTCTCGCAACTCGCGACCTCGTGAGTTGGAGTGTCAAACTTTGGCATTCTCCCCTTGCGAAGTCCCGAGACGCGATGGTCAGCAATGGTTGACTCCCCTTTGAACACTTCTCATAACTCGCAATCTCATGAGTTTGAGGGTAGAGCCTTCGTGCTCCCCTTTTATGAAGTCCCGAGACGCAAAATGGTGATACAAGTATAGCTCTTTTTATTGTCGGTTCCCTCCACACGTAACCGTCGGCCAAGGCTCAAGTACTAGTGCCTCTCGCAACTCGCGATCTCGTGAGTTGGAGTGTTGAACTTTGGCATTCTCCCCTTGCGAAGTCCCAAGGCGTGATGGCTCCTTTCCTTTCCACAATTCTCATGATTCGCGATCTCGTGCAACCAACGGATATGGTCCGCCCTCCGAACTCACGAACCCCGAGTTCAAGAAATAATCTCGTGCTTAAACTGATCACGATCAATGGCCCTCATAACTTCGCGAGTGCTCCACAAGGAATTCCGACCGTTCACTTCCTTGAAAACTTATGCACTATACTTGGCGCGACTCGGCTGACTGCAACTACCCACCGACCATTGTTCTGCTCCATCAATGAATCCTTACCATTGAAAACAAATTGCCTGCTCACTTGCTTAGTAGCCTGAAACGATATTTTTCTGTTCTACGCTTGGGCGCTTCTCATGCAACCTGCAGACCTAGATACTCTTATGCCCAAGACAATAATTGTTGCTAACAATAGGAATAGTTTACATGATTTTCTCCAACCAAACCTTAAGACTAGGGAGGTTAGAAATTGATTTCCCCTTTTTGCTAAATTGTTTGAGTTTATTTCTCAAAGAATTAAATATAAGATATTAACCTTAAAAAACTCAAAATTACATTAACCACGTCTATTTTTAACTTTTAAATTTACCAATTTCACTTTTTACTTTTTACCGCAGTAAAAAATCGTGATTCATAGAAACGCAACAAATTTTCCCAGAAGCGCAGCGTGGTCTTTGAGGATCCCTTTAACTATCTGTTATGCATATTTTTTTGGTACTAATGGTTGGAGAAGATATCTATGGATTTTTATAATACCTCTGAAATTTGAAACCTGAAAAAATCCATCTCCATGGCTTCTTAAAATGCAACCTCCTATAATGACTCCAAAAGCGTAGCGTGGAGGCACAGAAGCGCAGCGAAAAAATAGGGGTCACATATGGAGAAATATCTCTTTAACAATAAAACTTTTTAAAAACTTGGGAGAGGTTTTTGTTATTTTCTATGTTAATAACCAAAGCCTCCTCTCGTTTTCATAAATACTTTATAATTGGTTCAGAATCCAAGTTTGAAGTTGGTCACTCAAAAATTGCAGAAGTGCAGTGTGGTATTTGAGAGGGTTTTTGGAGGCCTTCCCAGAGGATTTTTGGGATGAAAGTGGTATGGTTGGAAATATTATGATGTTTTATACACAATGGAGTCATCAATCACTTCAAACACCTTCTCTAAACCCCTAAAACACTGACCTAAAGTCAAGTTGTACAAAAGTGCAGGAACCCTCCTATAGAAACTGTATTTTGGAAATTTCTCTCAAATTATAATAACTGTGCATAAACAGAAAGAGGTTTTTGTTACCTATTCTATTATTGACAAAAACCTATTTCAATTTTTTCAAATTCATCTTCCTTATTTCATAAACTAATTTTGAAGTAGAATTGTCCCTGTGTGCAATGTAAACCCTAGGTAGCACACATCATGAAAGGATTTCTTGACGAAAGATGAAGCCATGATTTCTTGGACTTGGGTGGGCTCATACCTGTAAAATTTCCATCCCTTATTGTACTTTTTCTTTTCAGTGTCACTTTTTCCAGTTTCCATGATTAAAACCTTAGCTAAGTTCGAAGGAAAGGGATAGGGTATGACTGTGAAAACAGGGGATAAGGGACAATCTTGTATATGGAGGGAAATGAAGGGGTTATGGGTTGTGTAAATTATTGGGGAAAGTTTTGGGAGTAGGGATTGGTGCTATGGAGTGTAGGGATTTGGAAATTTTGGAAATGGGTGAGGGCAAAGGAGAAAGGGTAAAAAAGTTGGAAACATGGTCCTAACCTAGAAAAGTGTAGTGTAGGCTATGGTTTGAAGGGAAAATGAGGGAGATGAAGGGAATGGGTATGTGAGGTGTGGATGAAGGTGATAGAGTAGGAAACCTAGGTGTTTTACCACTGCAATGAAGCAAAAGCATATGGAAACCAAAAGACTTTGACTTTGACCAAGAAACTCATTTGAAAATTTATGACAAGGAATGATGACATGACCACAATGAAAATTTATGACCTTGGATGAGTGGAGGGATTAGTAATGACACCTGAACACACCAATGACCATTTGACAACCAAGATATGTCAAATTTTATTTGAGAATTTTATTTGAAAATATAACAGTTTAACCTAATGACCCTATCAATCACATGGAAAGAGTACATTTGATCACTGGGACTAATAGACACTAACAGAGAGATCACTGAGATTGGTTGCATTTTTTAGAAGGAACTGGCCACTAGTTTCATCAACTTTCAAGTCTATCTTCTAGTTCACCTAGGTGAATAGGTAGAAATATTTTGGTGGTATCATTTTATTAGATCTTCTTTTTGGAGAGGTGCATGAAACATTTGAAGGGTTTTTTTTCAATAAAGGGAAAAACCCAAGGGTTTAATCATAGAAAGGCACATAGTATATGAGTTGTTCTATTATTCTAGTGATTGCTTCAACCAAATCGATGACACACCAAGTGAAGTGGTTTGGAATGAATTACTCCAAATGTATGGATAAAGACACATGATAAAGAGTAAGCCATGAATCTTTTGTCAATTTTCTATAGAGTAATTGTTTACATTGAATTTGATAATATATATTTTATATCATACTATTTGTTTTGATTTAATGAATACTTCAACGAATTATGAAATTGATGCCATTAATAAAGTTTTTATGTACAATGTGAAGGAAATGAAACCATGGGTCGCATTGTATGAAGATAAGAAAAGGACATGGGACAATGACAACAAATAATTGAGATGGTTGAATGGTAGAGGCATAGTTTATCTCGATCATTTAAAATAAAATATTCTAATGATATGTCCCAATAGTTGGGTGGATAACCAGATCAGAGAGAATATGGTGCATCCAATTGTTACCCACGTGGTGAATCGGATGCATTAAACATACAAATTGGGTGTATCATCTTTATAATAATCTCTCTGTGTCAATTGTTCATTTTATTATGAAAGTTTTAATCATTGCATATATTTTGGTTTTAGTAATGCTCAGGTTATTATACATTTGACACCATCATTTGCTTGCATTTTGTAGGTGCATTTGTTCTCATATATATGGGCATATGGACATCATTTTTGGACTAAGGATGTCAATGATGGACATGTTACGCTTGAATGTGGATTGGAGGTTAAGTTTGACCAAGCTAGTTATGTTATTCATCGTGATTAGAACCTACTAGAGGGGAAGTTAGGTTACATCAGAAATATACAGGATATCATGCAAATGGACTTCTTTTCTTTCCAATTTGTTATTTTTAGGTGTAATTAGTAGAATACCTTCAAGCAAAGTAATTTGAAGGAATATTATGATAGCGCACTAATACGTTTTAACTCTAAAAATATGTGGGATGAAAAGGAAGAGCCTTATGTTTTGTCAAACACTGCAACCAAGTGATTTTTAACAAGGATGTGTTAGATAGGGATTGGTGGTTCATACTAAGAACCGATTTGAGATGAAAACATTTTTTTGAGAACAATTGTGTTATCATGTCAAGTAAAGAAGAGTGATGTATGCATGTTTTATTTCAACATTTTATGTTTATGATGTGTCATTTTATTATTGTTTTTTATAATCAACCAACTATGTATGTATTCTTAATTATCATAATTTTAGTTAGTTTTTACAATTATGTAATGAAATTTGTATACATAAATGGTCATCCCAAATCATGGTAGAGAATAAAATTATGATTAGTGGTGATCTCATAAACATGTTTAATGAGTATATTTAGGCATTATATCACCAAGTTTCAATAATTCCAAAAATTTATTAATATATCAAAATCATTTTTTCTTCATTTTATGGTGCATATGAAAAGTTAACAACCATTTACAACCATCATATTGAAAAAAAAAAAAATATAGTTTTAGAACTTTAAGCTCTGATTTATGAATCATTCTTAATTTAAGATCTCCATGTCTCTTTTTGTAAGATTAATATCAATAATTATTATTGCCAATGGAACTTTAGTTTCAAAAGTATTTTTTAATCTCTTTTTATATTTAATATAAAATTTTAGAACATTTTCAAGATTTAATAGAATATTTAATAAAACAAACTGATTTTAAAACTAATCAAATTAGAATTAGAATTATTTTCATAATTCAATGTGTAATATATTATAAATATTTGTAAGATTAATATTAACAATTATTATTGGCCATGTCATTTTAGTTTAAGGTATTTTTTATCATTTTAAATTTAATAGAAAAATTAATGATTATTTTTATAATTTAATAGACGATTTAATCAAACAAATTGATTTTAAAAATTAACTATTTTCATAATTAAATATAGCTCAAAGGGGTTGGATTCAACGGTGGAAAGTGAGGAATTTTTCACTATTGGGCAAGGTTCAATTCCCATGAGGACCTAACCTAAAGCCATGGGAGCACCTTGAGGTAGTGGTCGAACGTGTGGATGTAAAAAAAAACAATTCATGTCATCATTGATTGAATCATTTAATTAAATTTTTAAACATATTTAATCAACATATGGTATCTTACTTGAAAACAAAGAATTCACTTTGAATAATAGTTAAACATTAGATGGAATTAAATGATTATAAGTTATTACAATCACAATCCAAACTAAATGATTTCATATAACTAGATTTAAACATTATATGGCATCTCAAATTTAAATGAGTGATATATCTTAGATTTAATTTAAATGTGGAGAAATCATTAATAATGTTAATCATTAATATACACATAATACATTTTTTACGTCAAAAAACATCAACATTAGCATGATATTCAAAGGCATAATATGCATGAACAATAATATCAAAATCAATATATATGTCAAATATACATCTCAATTCAAATATATATCAAAACAATCAATATACATGCCAACTACAACTAGCTAGGTACACTACCAAATCCAGAGACATTAATACATCTGCCACCAAAGCCAAAGGAATTAGAATCTCTACTAGATAATAATGAAAATATACTCTCATATATCTCCCAAGAAGCACCTATATCACCCAATAATATCATAGAACCTATAGGATCAATAGCTAGTGTAGTACGTGGAGCAGTAGGTTGATTGGTGGTTGCATCGGTAGTGGGTGTAGCTAGTGGCACAGGTGGACTCATAGGTATATCACTAGCTAGTGACACAAGTGGAGAAATAAGTTGATCTATGGTTGGGCCATCTAGTGGAATTGGTAGAGGAAGAGGAGGAGAAGGAGATGAAGTAGTGTCCTTATAAATCTTAATGTCTAAAGAACATGTACAAGAAAATATTTCACCTCATTGTTGGGACTTAGAGACTAGGATGAGGATATCGACAATATGAATCATAAATAATTTCATATCATAGGGACTGCTTATGTAGATCTATGCCAACTCAAGATCCAGCATGATGATTCTAGGTCACACTAGCACCACTCCATAGCCAACCATTAAAGTAAAAAATTGATCTTTCATTTGATGATGAAATCTATGATAAGGTCTCTATGGCATGCTAGGTATACATTATTGAGGCATTTCATCGACCTCCTCAATATTTGCATGGGGCTATGGAGGAGGCCTCTCATTGGTGTACAAGTCAGAATATGCAAAATAGTAGACAATATTAATTAGACAATTTAAAAAATAATTGTATAAACGATTACATTTCATATATATATATAAAGATAACAGTAACATGACCTCTCACATATAATGGCTTGATCGCAGTAAATTGGATGTTTACACATTCTTGCATGTCCATCCTTGCATGTGGTATCGTACAATATAGAGGATGTGATCATATTCACTACCTAAAAGAGACAAAACATATGAAACCATTGACCTATATAGGTACTCTGCATGGCCCCTTTTTGGTAACATGTCCTCCCCCCCCACATACACATACGCACATCATTAGTTGACCTACGAAGGTGGCAATTGAATTTAAGTCAAGTCACTAAAATAATTTCCAAAAATAAATTATACAACTCTAAATAAAAGGGGAAGATATTTCCTCCATCCAACATGTTATGATGATGATCCCAAGAAATACAAAATTGTCATAAAATAATGACAACCTTCCTAATTAGTCCACCCTTCTGAAATAAACTATGTAAATAGTACAACATAGGGAAACTAATGTGCTTTCCATCAATAATATGGTGTGCTAGTGTCACAATGTAAAGGAAGAAGCACCCAATCTCCTCTAGTTTGAAAGATTGTAATCTCAATTGGCCCTCAGTGACCTAGAAGTCAACAAGGCCAATAATATTTGCATCGATGTATCTCTAGATATATGTAAGTGGAGTTTGGCTTGCAACACCAAGCAACAAATCAAGGAAATGGGGAAATTTCTACATGTGCTTGGATAGACCAGTCATGAAATAAGTATATTCCTCTATGGGATGGTACTACATATTAGAACCAACCCTAAATTCTTGAGTTCCATGATCCCAATTACTGATAAACTATGTTGATAACTTTGTATTCCCCTTAATGGATTAACACTCCTCATAAAACTTTAGGAGGCTAGATCCATCAAAAGTTTCTAGTGTCACAATGAAAAGTAAGAAGTGCCCTATCTCCTCTAGTTTGGAAGAATGTAATCTCAATTGGCCCTCAGTAACCTAGAAGTCCACAAGGCCAATAATATTTGCACCAATGTATCTATAGATAATATATGTAAGTGGAGTCTCTCTTGCAACACCAAGCAACAAATCAAGGAAATGGGGGGATTTCTACATGTGCTTGGATAGCCTGATGATGAAATAAGTATATTCCTCTATGGGATGGTAATAAATATCAGAACCAACCCTAAATTCTCGACTACCATGATCACAATTACCTATAAACTATGTTGATAACTTTGTATTCCCCTTAATGGATTAACACTCCTCATAAAACTTGAGGAGGCTAGATCCATCAAAAGTTGCTAGTGTCATAATGAAAAGGAAGAAGTACCCAATCTCCTCTAGTTTGAAAGAATGTAATATCAATTGGCCCTCAATGTTGGCCCTTGACCAAGTTTTGGGATATCCTTGGTCAATTGTCACCTATTTTGGGACTTCGACAGTCTGTCGAAGGTGGAGCGCAAGACGAAGCAGAGATCGCAGGATCTTGACCCCTTTTTGAGTCCTTTTTGGGATTTGGGATTATGTAATGGGTATGGGGATGTCGGCCCATGGGTTTACCCATGCTTAGGCTTGTTTTGTAAAGTATAAATAGATGTCTAGGCAATGTAAGGAGAAGCACATATATATCTGTGTGATATGGGGCTAAGTGCTAAGGATGGATTGTAGATGCTTTGTGCATACTGTGTCAGACTTGCAGAGCTACGTGCAAGTAATTATAATAAGGCTTGGTGTTGTACCCTAACTCTAAGAAGGAGGATCTAGCAAAGTGCGCGTAGATCTCCTGTCTTTTGCATAGTAGGATTTTGATGCCATGTGCCTGTAAGAAGCTTGATTGAAGATAATAAAGAAGAAGAATTGGTGGACGTAGCCCCGGGGTGGGGGTGAGCCATGTACATGTTTTGTTGCTATGTTTTGTGCGATGTGTTAATGTGTTTATGTCTTTACTTCCTAAGTGCTTTGATATAGGTGGATAGATCAGTTTATGCTTTGTGCTAACGATGTATATGGATGTTAGATATGAACTATGTGAACTTGCCTAATTCTTAGATCTGCTAGATCTAATATATCTCTTTATGCTAAGTTCTTAGATCTGCTAGATCTAATATATCTCTTTATGCTAAGTTCTTAGATATGTTAGATCTAAATGAATTTTGTGATGTTCTGTTTTTATCTGTGGAGTAGATACTAAGTTGAATGTTGATGAAATGTAGTTTCTAAGTGCTCTGTTAAGTATTGCAATCACATATATGTGTCTCAGCTAAGGTTGCAGACACCTGAGTCCTGCAACCACCCCTGCCTCTACCTCGAGTGAGACTTCATCTACTTCGCAGGTGTTTCCAAAAGGGTCGGTATTTAGGGGCTTTTTTGTGAGTTGTTGTAGCATTGAACCCTGGGTCTACCCCTGTGCCAACAAATAGTTCCGTTGTTGGGACCTGAAAATGTGATTGTTGGGAACTAAGGAAGAAGAAGCTTTATGCAAAGATCCAGCCTAAAATTGTGAAATCTTTGTTGCTCTAGTGTGCAGTACTCTACTTAGTTTGTGAATATATGTGCTAAAGAAAAGAAGTTTGATCAGAAGAAAAGAGGTACGATCTGAAAGCTTTGTGCTCTGAGAAAGGTAAAAGTGAGAATTTTTTACTAAAAGAGGTAATATCTGCAAGCTTTGTGCTCTGATAAAGGTAAGTATATTGGAAAACTCTAGATCTGAAAGCTTTGTGCTCTATAGAAGTAAGATAAGTGGAAATTTTTGTTTCTAAAGTATGGATCTAGGCATGCTTGATAAGATTTTTCCTAGCTTGAAAACTAGGGCACTAATAGATGAAAGAAGATTTGATATGAGTAGATCTGATAAGAATAGTGAAAGATATGTTATACTTATGCATAGAAAGAATATTTGGACTAACAAGTGGATGCAGGATCCTAGAAAGAAATGTTTGTAGGTTAGCTACCATGATCCTCGCATGCAGTACAGGAAGAGATGGGAATCATTTAAAAGAAACAGAGGATTAACCCTCTGTTATAGTTGCAGAAAACTGGGACATCTTGCTACGAAATTCCCTAGGAGAAGACCTAGTTGTGTTTGTTGCAAAGCTATGGACCATGAAGTATTGGATTTCCCTAGAATGATTGCTAAGATTGAAGGAATGAACATGAGACAAGAAAACCCTAAGGCAAATCTAGAAACTACGATTATGGAAGAACCCTAGAAAGAATCAGAGAAAGCAATGCTACAGATAAAAGACAACCTGAATGACAACCGACATGTCAGCCTATCAGAGATCTTCAAAGAAAAATAATGCATAGAAGAAAGAATAGGAGACTTCGACATTCACTGTGTTCTAGATGAGGAAACACGAGTGAATATCAAGACAGAAAGAACTTGGGAAGCTATAGGAAGGCCTTCTATGATTCATTCATTAGGAGGAATAGGACTATTCAAAGGAAAGCTGAACAACCTAGGTGGAAAGCTCACCCAGATACCTAGGAGGATTTTGAGATTGTTAAATTTATTGAGAACATCGCCCCATTTACCATGTTACTAGGAAAACCTTGGATTGAAAGATATCGGGCTAGAAGGAAGGAAGAAGAAAAAGTTTTAGAGAAGAAGAAACAAGAGTTAAAATATTTCATGACTAGAAGGATCGCACACTTGATTGAAGAATAGAAGAATAGATCGAAGCTATTTAACACCAGAGACCCGGATGTCGAAGTTGCAAGAACACTAGAAAACCCAAAGAATATTGAAGTACCTATTCCAAATAAAGAAGAAGCATCACCCTCGAATATTAGGAAAGAATCTCAACAGTGCAAAGTAACTATTCCAAAAGCATATAAGAATCAAAATGCAAAAAGGAATACCGAGACGAAGCTCACTGAAAAGAAGGCTAGAAAGATAACTAAGAAGAGAGATAAGATCGAAAAGTTACAGAAGGTTCCAGAGGGAAATTCGCAGAGGGAAAATTTGCAAAATTGGAGCTTCGTCGGGATAACAAAACAGAGCCACATGGCACTTAGCCAGGGTGAAGCAATATAGTCATTGGGAACAATATAACCATTCGGGTGACCAACTAAACGGGTAGAAAGGCATTTATGGTTCGCCACCAGACCCTTGGACCCCGTCGTAATAGACAGAACAAAGTTAATGAAACCTTCTCACCCGTTGCAAGAGATTTATTGCCAAGTTATCTATTTATCCCGTCGCACCATGCACTGAGAACACTTTTTATAACCATGAATCTGAGCCTGTGGACTCGTTGATTTTACACATTGATCATTGCACTATTGTCCTCTATCCCATTGCAGTGTCTAAGTTACTCCTCGAACCCGAGATTTCCAACCCCGAGCGTGTATGTCGGACGATTTTAGCGCTGCAGAGAAAGTTGTCGAAGAAGTTCTCATCGACCTCATGACTGAATGAGTAATGTCAATGTCTGCAAGTATACAGGCATCATTAATGAGAGGAATGCAATCCTCTCCATCGACTTCTCATGAAGCCAGATCATCCCGACCCTCAGCAGAAAAGAGAACCAAGCACAAAGACGACCTAGCAAATGCAAAGTTGATTCCAACCATATTGCCCAATTGCATCCCACCTCTGGCTAGCGCAGTGAATCGTGATAGTGTACCAAGAGATTTTGAGTACACCATGGTCACTGCGTACCTCCCGAAGGGGATACACATAGTTCGAACAGAGAAGGATAATATCACAACATTGAAGTTTAGCGACTTCAACCTCGAATATCGCAATATATATGGTATGCTCACCCTGTACAAGTACCTAACCAGAATGAAGGGGAAGAATTCAAAGATAATTCCCCATCCATGGACAAAGAACCTCGTGCAGTCCAACCTACTGAATGTCATGAAGATCCCACACTTCAAAACACACCAAGAAGTCAACGCATGTGTCAAGATTCTACTGTTGTGTTACCATGGCGGATACTTATGGCTAGACCGTTGTATTACAGTTGACCCAATGTTGATCCACAAGATCACAGGATTGAGTATGCAAGGACCCGACCCGCAGGAGTTTTATCCAGGAAAATCCACAGATCACGCGTTGGCACAGAAGATCAAGGATACATACAGTGATGTTGAGAAGGGAACAAGAGGCTACAAGGTAGCTTCCATCTAGAGTGGCGCAGTGCACCTAACATGCCAACTGATAGTTGGAAAGTTAGTAAGGAAGAACCAACCTACACAGGTCATCGGCTTTATCATTGGCCTCGCAAGGAAATGCATGGAAGGCCTACCGATGAACTGGGAGAAGTACCTAGTTAACCAGTTGGAACTAGACTGTCGAGAAGCACAGGATCAGGGTTGTGAATTTCATTCCAATTGGCTCCTGATCCTCATTTAATTTGTTTCCTGGGAGATGTCATAAGGTGAAACCTTCCCAGACATAGAACCGTTCGAACTGTTTGTTGCGAAGTTCGCTACCCTTTGGTATTCAAGAGATATGAACAAACAGTGGCAGTTGAATGATGTGTTTCATACATATTGCCTCCAGCTAAAGAGAGCCATCGAAGATGAGCCTCACATAACTTTGAACACATTACAAAGGTTCTGACCCCTGATGAAGTTCAGCGTGGATCAGCACTTCATCTACATTACAGCGTGCGTAGATGAACATAATGAGTAGCTCCAGTCATATTATAAACTTACAGAAGAAGACCTTGAGGGGATCACTAAGGAATGGTCCATTGACCTCCTCATCCTCGTCAACCCTGCAGAGATATCTGATATTGACATCCCAGAGGACACTCATAATGAACATAATACACCCAAGAAGACTAAGGAGGTCCAAAATTTAAGCAGCACCTTAGGAAAGACTGCTTCAGTGTCACCTAACCGAGGGGGTTGATGATGAAGTAGAAGTTGAACAGAAGCTAGGCGAAGTAACACTACCCAGAGATGAGCTTGAACCCTTGAAGAAGAGGAATTTTTCCCCCCCGAAACCTTCTTCCTAGAAGAAATCTAAAGCCACCATGACCAAGATGCAAACTGTCCTCACCTATGATGATTTTGACTTCATCATAGCAGCCCTAAATGATGCTTCACTAGAAATAGAAAAGAAACAAGAAGCCAAGCAAGAATAAATGTATGAGAGAATTGGAGTCAAACTCCGAGGGGTGCAGCAGGCCCTTCAGTCCAGCCGTGTAATCTCCACTGCGCCCCTGCCATCGGGAGAACCAGAGTTGGGAGATGAGCCAGCCCAACTCCACCGACTTGTTGATACATTCGAAGCTCACCTTCGATGAGAAAAATAAGAAACATAAAAAGCCACCCAGGCCTTGAAGCAAGTGCAAGGCGTACTCGTAGAACAACGCAATGCTGCAGAATAGGAAAATATTTCTCTCCGAGCGAAGTTCGAGCAAGAAAAAGCACAGATGAAGCAAGGAAAAGAACAATTGCTTGTGGAGCAACTCAAAGTGAAAGAAGCGGTCAGTAGAGCACTTCACTCTATGACATTCTTAAAAATAAAGGCAGAGGACTGAGTCACGTAGCAAGTAGACCAGATCATAGAATCCATCCAACAGCTACAACAATGTATAGTAGACTTAGAGTTCCACACAGTGTCCGAGACTCTGCAGGATGTAAGGGATCAAAGACAAGCAACCGCCCAGAGCGCAGTTGAAAGGATAAAGTCCCTTGCCATGGAATTCATGCAGCTGAGTAATCGTAGTGCCCAGACGTATGAGAAACTCACTGAGAACCCATAATTACAAGCACTGGAGTCACAGCTCCAGGAAGCAAAGTAGCAAGCAGAGACAATACAGGCGCAGTTGAAGCCCTTGTCAGCTATGGAAAGAATGAAGAGATCCCAAGAGAAATGCACCGCCCAACAGCAGATCCACACTATCTAGAGCAGAGTTATGGAAGTAACTCAAAGGCTCCAAACTGTACAAGATAAGGCTTACCAATTGTTCACAGAGTTCGAAGGCCGAGGAGAAAAACTCGAGCAAGTTGTCACTGCAGTTGAACAACACCTAGAAGGACCTATCAATGACACAGTCATCCAAGAGTTCGTTGAATAGGAGGTTGTGGAACAACAGCAAGTTGAAGCAACTTGATCCACGCTCGAGGCTTTTGAAGAAGAACTATCGACACCAGAGTGACTCGGGATGAGTCACAGGTGAGTGTTGGGGGTCTGTTGGCCCTTCACCAAGTTTTGGGAGATCCTTGGTCAAGTTTGACCTATTTTTGGACTTCGACAGTCTGTCGAAGGTGGAGCGCAAGATGAAGCAGAGATCATGGGATCTCGGTGTAATGTCCCCACTTTGGGACATCATCACAGGGCAGAGACTTATGATGACCAGAGTAGCCAGATGGATGTTATAGCGAGTACAGGGGTATTTGAGAGGCATTGTGGGGTCCAGTTGGCATTTATCATCACATTCCATCATTA
>ML777425.1:967203-978730 GCA_009831015.1 Picea engelmannii
TTCAGTGGGGGATTTCAGATCTACAGAGATTGAGAGGGATCTTGGAGATTCAGGCACCTGGGTTGTTCTTACCATCACCCGATCTATCAGTTGGCATATTTCTTAGGGTGATTGGACACTTTTGGCAGCAGGGCCGAGTTATTTAGGATTTCAGCCTTCTATTTGAGCCCGACATTCTTCAGCTGGAGAGTTTGGCATTCAGATCTGCTTGTATTGATCTTCATTTCTTATTCATCCTTTGGAGGCATATTTTGTATTAGCGGGAGCATTTTGTAGCATCTCTTATCTATTGTCTATCTTCTTGGCCATCTGTTGAGCATTCCAGATTGACATCTTCATTGTAGCAGGTTTCTCTATTTTATGAATAAAGAAGAATTGAGATGTTTTGGCTTGTCTATCTTATTGCATATGGTTGAGGTATGTTCCATGGTTATCTCTTTCTATTATTTGCTACATGCACACATATAAACACATCTAAAAAGTAGATCAACAAAGTGTTTGACAAAATACCACAACCAGAAAAAGTTTTAAAAAGACACCAAAACAGTGATTATCCTTGCATAATGGCTTGGGATCATTACACTCGACCCCTTTTTGGGTCCTTTTTGGGATTTGGGATTATGTAACGGGTATGGGGATGTTGGCCCATGTGTTTACCCATGCTTAGGCCTATTTTGTAAAGTATAAATAAATGTCTAGGCAATGTAAGGAGAAGTGCATATATATCTGTGTGATATGGGGATAAGTGCTAAGGATGGATTGTAGATGCTTTGTGCATACTGTGTGAGACTTGTAGAGCTATGTGCAAGTCATTGTAAGAAGGCTTGGTGTTGTACCCTAACTCGAAGAAGGAGGATCTGGCAGAGTGCATGTAGATCTCTTGTCTTCTGCGAAGTAGGATTTTGATTCTATGTGCCTGTAAGAAGCTTGACTAAAGATAATAAAGAAGAAGAGTTGGTGGACATAGCCCCAGGGTGGGGGTGAACCACGTACATGTTGTGTTGCTATGTTTTATGCGATGTGTTAATGTGTTTATGTATTTACTTGCTAAGTTCTTTGATAAAGGTGGATAGATCTATTTATGCTTTGTGCTAATGATGTATATGGATGTTAGATATGAACTACGTGAACTTGCTTAGTGCTTAGATCTGCTAGATCTAATCTATCTCTTTATGCTAAGTGCTTAGATATGTTAGATCTGAATGAATGTTGTGATGTTCTGTTTTATCTGCGGAGTAGATACTAAGTTGAATGTTGATGAACTGTAGTTGTTAAGTGGTATGTTAAGTATTACAATCACATATATGTGTCCCAGCTAAGGTTGCAAACACCTAAGTCATGCAACCACCCCTGCCTCTACCTCGGGTGAGACTTCATCTGCTTCACAGGTGTTGCCAAAAGGGTCGGTAGTTAGGGTTTTGTCAGTACATTTTTGTAGCGTTAAACCCTGGGTCTGGCCCTGTGCCAACACTTAATAACCTAGAATTCAACAAGGCCAATAATATTTACACCGATGTATCTCTAGATATATGTAAGTGGAGTCTCTCTTGCAATACCAGGAAACAAATCATGGAATGGGGAAATTTCTACATGTTCTTGAATAGCCCAAAGATGAAATAAGTATATTCATCTATGGGATGGTACTACATATCGGAACCAACCCTAAATTCGTGACTATCATGATCCCAATTATCGATAAACTATGTTGATAACTGTGTATTCCCCTTAATGGATTAACACTCCTCATAAAACTTGAGGAGGCTAGATCCATCAAAAGTTGGTGAGTCTAAGGTGTAAAAGGATGAGGAAGAAATCATTTTCCCTCTCTTTAGTCTCCCATATATTCATGAAATTATATGGGTTGACCTATTTTTGTTTTCATTGTCATTTATTCACATAGAATTATCATTAGCCAAATATATCTATAAAAAAACAATTTATAGAAAATTATCATTTGTAATATTCATACAATATTGAACTTAGTTTTTGTTTCTTAAAACATGTATAAAATTAACCAATGCACCCAATTTACACAAACACACCATGAAAACTTAGTTTTTTGTTTCTTAAAACATGTATAAAATTAACCAATGCACCCAATTTACACAAACACACCATGAACAGTCTGAACAAATTTCAAAATCACACTAACTACACATGTGCACTCCAATTATCCTAATGCATTATAAATCATGATCTTATTAAATATTTCTCACATTGATTAGACTAATAAGTTTGGAAATGTTATCATTTATTCACGCAAATACAATATTGATGCATCATGTTTACTTAAATGGACCATTGTTGGAGTGCCACTATATTTTTAAGAATACCGCTATACAATGCATAACTACATTTATTAACATATCAAGAAGGTGCACTTATAATGGCATACCTCCCATGATGCATTCATATATTCATTCGTGCATCAAAGAGTTCAAAAAATTCAATGGAAAAATTTTAACTCTTTCGGGTGTGCTTATAATGTACAGAATCACAGTTCAATGGTGTGTCCTATTTAAGCATTGTAAGTTGATGCAGGTGACTACATTGTTTTTATATATCAATGTGTGCATTGTCACCCTCTAAAATTTTTTAAAGGATGTGTGGTGTTTTTAAACTTACTTGGATTAGTATGGACAATGTGTTCATAAATCTATTAACACACTGGATAGCATGGGAAATATTGATACTTTAAATATGAATATATCTAGTGCACTTATGATGTGTTGGAGCACTAGTCAATTGTGTAGATTGTATGGGAACTGATGGACAATGCAAGTCAAGCATTATGGATGCATTGACATAAATTTAAAGGGAAAAAATCAAATTAAAGCCAAATTTAAATTTTTAATCCATTGAAAAAGTAAATTAAGTGATAAAAAATAATTTATCTAGTCTCTTCTCTACCAAGGCATTGTTGTTGCATAGAGAAAAAATGAAAAACTCGGTATTATTTAGAAAATTCCAAAATGAACACAAGTCCACTATGGAAGCAAAGGTATTGAGGAATTGGTAAATCCAATAGCATCAAGCAAGAGGGTGGTCATAGAGGATAGTAAGCATGTGTTCTTGTGTTGGTGTCAAAAAGCACTAAGCGACTGGTATAAATGAATTTTTGGTTTGGTATTTTTTTTAAATTTACCTTACCATGATGTGCTTATTGTTTTTACGCCCTAGTGTGGTTGAAACATATGTGGTGCACCGACATGATTATTTTAGAAAAAAAGGTTAATATTTGTAAAAATATTTTAACCTACCTCAATGTCACTTAGCTCAAAAGCATTGTCACCCACAACCTTGGTGATGGTGTAAGGTCCATATAAAAGTGGACAAAGATTCTAATGGGGCCATGTAAGGTGCTCTTTCTACAAATGCAACCATACCTTGTCTCCCACATGAAACTTGTGTGGAACCCAGTGTTGATCATGGAATTGCTTGTACTTGGCATTGGCTTTCTGCAAAATGTCATGGACCTATTGGTGCATGTGTTGAATCTGTTCAATGAACTTGGTGGCTTTGTTGGCCTCAAACTGAACATGGGACGATTCTTCCTGTGTGGTCGCAAGGGGTAGTGCAACTTTAATGGGACCCAATGGTTGAAATCCTAGCCCCACCTAAAAGGGGATGTGTTCGGTCGAGCTATGGAGAGATTTGTTGTAGTTTTGATGAACATAGGGGAGACTCTCATCCCATGTGTGTGGATTCTTGGAGTTGTACATGTGAAATATATGAATGATCACCTGATTGACAACCTTTGTTTGGCCATCATTTTGGGGGTGGAAGGCAGTGAATTTGGTGATCTTGGTGTCCAACAATGACTAGAGGCTTGACTAAAATTTGTTGAAGAACATGTTATCCCGATCTGATATGATGGTATGTGGTATCCCAAAATGTACCAACACTCATTCGAAGAAAATATTGGCAGTGGCCTCTGCTATGATTCTCTTCTTGCAGACCATCAGAATGGCCATCTTAGAAAATCGATCGACAACTACAAAAACACAGTCATTTCCTTGTTTGGTTGAAGGAAGGCCAGACATATATTCCATCGGGATGGATTCCTAGGGCCTGTCAGGAATAGGTAGAGGGGTGTACAGGCCTTGCTTCTTAGTGGTTGGTTTTGAAGTGATGCATGCAATGCAGGACCTACTTTACTTGCTGACAACTTGTCGAAGATTCGGCCTATAGAAATGATTTTGTAGTATGGCCACGGTCATTTCCATGCCAAAATGTTTTTCCATCCGATTGTAGTGAGCTTCCCAAATTAGCTTCACATGCTTGCTTGAAAGAACATAGAGGTGGCCCATATAGAATAACAGCTCGTCTTGAAGGTGAAATTCAGTGATAGTCGTGCATGTGCCCAAAAACTAGTACGTGGTAGCGAAGTCAAGATCAGTCTTGTAGAGTAGGGGCCACTCAGAGGCCTCGTGTACGTAGGAGTGGAGCATCATGGTTAGGGAGGAAAATGGAGGTCGAATGAGATAGTTAGTGACACAATTGATGCTCCATGTCTTATACTTGATGTTGATATGGAATTGTTGCAAGTATGTGGACCACTTTTGATGGTGGTCGTTCTACAATTTACCTTGTGTCTGTATGAATGGAAGAGGCTTGTCATCAATGTGGATGTTTGTCTCCTTCCCAAGAATGTAATGCTTCCATTGGCAACAAGATTGTACAATGGAAAACATTTCTTTGTCATAGGTGGGGTAATTACGAACGACATCTGATAGTGTCTCACTATGATATTCCACTACATGATCACGTTGAGTGAGAAATGTTTCCACAACATAGTCTAAAGTTGTTCTTTTGGATTCATTGCATCAGTTTTTAATTTGACGTTTCTAACCAAACAAATGTGTTCCATCATTAGGAAGAGTTTAAGATATGAAGGAAATATAATAAATCATCAAGTGTATATATATGAAAAGTTTTTTAGTAAAGAGTTGACTTATTATTACATCGGCGTCTCTACATCTTTTCAAGAAATTTAGATCAGATTTCCTTCTCGGTAATTGCAATCGCATCTGCTCAAAATGTCATATTTTATCAGTTGTCTCATGTTCATACAAGGTCAGTATTTATTTTCTAAGACTTTTGCGACTAGTGTTATGGTAAGGTAGTTATTTCATATTCATCGCATCAGATTTTGATTCGATGTTTCACACCAAATAAATGTGGTCCATCATCAGGAAGAGTTTAAGCTATGAAGGAAATCTGATAAATCATCAAGTTTATATATATGAAATTTTTTTTAGTAAAGAGACGACTTATTATCACATCGGCGTCTCTACATATTTTCAAGAAAGTTAGCTTAGATTTCCTTCTCGCTAATTGCAATCGCATGTACTCAAAATGTCGAATTTTATTAGTTGTATCATGTCCGTACAGGGTCATTATTTCTATTCTAAGACTTTTGCAACCAGTGTTATGATAAGGTAATTATTTCAGATTCATCTCATCAATTTTTAATTCAGTGTTTCGGACCAAACAAGTGTGGTCCATCATCAAGAAGAGTTTAAGATATGAAGGAAATATGATAAATCATCAAGTGTATATATATGAAAAGTTTTTTAGTAAAGAGACGACTTATTATCACATCATCGTCTCTACATCTTTTCAAGAAAATTATATCATATTTCCTTCTCGCTAATTGCAATTGCATCCGCTCAAAATGGCATATTTTATCAGTTGTATCTTGTCCATACATGGTCAGTATTTATGTTCTAATACATTTGTCACCAATGTTATGATAAGGTAGTTCTTTCGGATTCATTGCATCAGTTTTTAATTCGACATTTCAGACCAAAAAAATGTGGTCCATCATCAGGAAGAGTTTAAGATATGAAGGAAATCTTCCTGATGATGGACCACATTTCTTTGGTCTGAAACGTCGAATTAAAAATGGATGTGATGAATATGAAAGAACTACCTTATCATAACATTGGTCGCAAAAGTCTTAGAACAAAAATATTGACCCTATATGGACAAGATACAGTTGATAAAATACAACATTTTGAGTGGATGCTATTGCAATTAGAGAGAAGGAAATCTGATCTAATTTTCTTGAAATTATGTAGAGACGTCGATGTGATAATAAGTCGTCTCTTTACTAAAAAAAAAAAATCATATATATACACTTGATGATTTATCAGATTTCCTTCATATCTTAAACTCTTCCTTATGATGGACCACATTTGTTTGGTCTGAAACGTCGAATTAAAAACCGATGCGATGAATCTGAAAGAACTACCTTATCATAAAACTGGTCGCAAAAGTCTTAAAACAAAAATAGTTTGAAGCATCGGTCTCAATTTCAAAAGGTTGTTGCATATCGAGGAAGGATAGTACTAGGGCTGAGCACGAGTGATGTTTTAGATCATCTAATTCTTTTTTGTGTGACTTCCCACACACAAACTTTTCCTTGACACCACCCTTGGTCACTTGGTAGAGGGCCCATGGAATATGGGAGAATCCCAACATGAACCTGCGATAGAAGTTGGAAAGTCCTAAGAAGCTATGAAGTTTAGACAGTGTGGTCAGGGTTGGCCAATCACGAATGAACTAGATCTTGGATGGATCCACATGTACACCATGCTCATCAATAATGTAGCCTAGGTATTGGACCATGTTCATGTTGAAGGAGCATTTTTCCAAGTTAGCATATAGCTTGTGTTGCCAAAGAGTGTGAAGGACATGTTGAATATGTTGCAAGTGTTATGCCCAAGTCTTGTTTAAGATTAGGATGTCATCGAGATATACCACAACAAAATAATTGGTGAAGGACCACAATATATTTTCCGTCAACCTCATGAAATTTGTTGGAGCAATTCTTAAGCCAAATGGCATGACTAGCCATTCGAAAAGGCCTTATTTGGACTTGAAAGCAGTCTTCCATACATCAATTTGTTCTATTGGGACCTGGTGGTAGTTGGACTTCATATCAATATTACTGAAGTACTTGGCCCCTTGAGATGGTGAAGAAGGTCGTCAATTAGAGGAATTGGGTACCGATTTCTGACTCTGATTTTGTTTAGGGACCTGTAGTCAATACAAAGTTTCCAAGTCCCATATTCATTTTGCATGAGTATAATTGGGCTTCTGTGGGATGAGGACATGGGTTATATGTTCCCCTTTTGAAGAAACTCTTGGATATGGAGCTTGATTTCCTCATTTTCCATCAAAAAGTGGTGATATGATTGGGTAGCGGTGCATCAGGGATTAGATTGAATGAATTCTTGACCTGATAATGTAGTGGTACCCGGGTAGGTGAGGAGAAGATGTCTTTGTATTATTCCACAACCGTGTCCACCTGCTTCTGCTGCGTGAAGAGGCCCTATGTAGAAGCCATGGATATGCCAGCAACCTTCTCTTCACTTTTAGAGAGATTCATGAAGAAGACAAATTGTATGGTCTAGGAAATGACCTCCATGCATTGCTTAGCAAAGATCAAACAAATGGTGGTAAGAGAAGCTACATTTGGTATTCTATACAATTGTCTACCCAAAGTAATAATAACACTTTGAGGTATAGACTCATATACAATATGACATTTCCACAAGTATGGTTGGCCTAAAATAACATCACAAACTTCAAGGGGGGGAATATCACTCATTACCTCATCCTAGAAGGGCTTGATGTCATAGGGTAGATGACATTGTTGGATAACGCAAAGATCTCTCCTTTGGTGGAGCCACCCGTTGGTGTAGGGTTGTGGGTGTTGTGTCATCGACAGGTCCAACCTCTTGAAGAACTCTTATGAGATAAGGTTATTTTGGCTTCTGCTATTGACAATGAAGAGCAATGGAGTAACCTTCACCCACATCTACGATTGAAAAAGGTGCTCACCTTCCTTCGATTCTTCTGGTTCACTTAGCTAGACCTTAATGGTAGAGAAAATGGTACTGGGTTCAGCATCAATGATCTACTTCCCCTTGTTCAGATATGATTCATATTCGGAACCTACCTCTAACTCTTAGGCTTTCATATCGACCACCAGCAACTGGTTCGAGTGACATTGATTGGTGTTATGCCAGGGGATTTTATGGAATTCACACAACTTCCTAGTGTCTTTCTTCGTCTTCTCATTTCCCTTCTTTGTTTGTGGATTAAATTGGTTGTCCTGAGGGGGTCCATCCTTTCTCTGTCCTTTATTATGTGGGTTGGGGCCACCTTTTCCCTCCTTCTACTATGTGGAATTTGCAGATCCAAACTCTCACTTCTTCTATTTAAATTTCTACTTGATTTTGATAACATATCGATAAGTCATGCCTAGTGATGAGATGTTTAGAAACCCAATTTATGTTTTGATGTATCTATGCAGAATACCATGGTACTTAAGCACCATATGTCATTCGGAGTCTTTGATACCCAACTTGGTGCACAGGGTATGGAATATATTTGTGAACTCTGGCACTATCTAGTCCCTTTCTTGTTGCAGTGTGGTCCATCTCGTTTATTGGTCATCGTAGCTTCCAACTGAGTGGTATTGTTCCTTAATAGAATCCCTGAAAGAATCCCAAATGGGTACGACCACAAATATTGTAGATTCCTCAGTGGCCATTTTCTCACAGTAAATCTCCCACCAATCCTTGACATGGAGGACAACCTTAAGGAGCATAAAGGTAATCTTTTCTCTATCAAAAAAATTATGGAACGTAAAATACCCTTCTAGTATATTCAACCATTTATCTAGGGCACTCGCATATATCTAACCTTCAAATAAAATAATATCAAAACTCACTTGTACCTCGAAGGGGGCGACACCTACAAAGTGGTAGCTTGATGAAGATGCATCAGTTGTTGGCAGTCGTCGAAGAATTCGTGAAAATTCATCCATCATCTCGTTCCTTTTTCGCGTGAGGGATTCCTTGAGCAATTGTTTAAAAATATTTCTTACTCCCTCATCTCTCTTTTCTTCCACCATCAAAGGCAGTCAGGGTTGACGAGAACGGTCTTGCAAGGGCTCATCTACTTTGATTCCCAACTCCTTGTACCATGACCTCATTGGGGACATGCACAAATAAACAATTAAAGAGTAGATCGCTTTGATACCACTGATTTGGATTTATAAATGGAATGAAATGAAATAAAGATGTATAACAAAGAAACACAGAGAGATACAGTAAAACGTGACTTATCTTAATAAAGAAAACATGTTGAAACTGTAAAATGTGGAATGAAACAAACTTGCTCGAATGGTGGCAACTTAACTCTGAGAGGAGATGTGACGGCTATGCTCATTCGCAAGAAGATGAGTACAATGAGGCTTCAAAGGCATTTTTAACATAAAACATAAATGATAAAACCCTAACCCCAAGAGATGAAACACAAAAAGATTTGTGGGCCTCGATGGGGGTAGTTGATATGTCAACTGATTGAGGGCGTAACTTTTGTATACAATATTTGTTTGGGGCACTCGATACACCATTGGAAAGGTCTAGTCAAGAAGTACACATTATATATATCCTAATACGTGCCTCAAGTTACAAGTTAGGCGCTATCGAGCCATAAAAACATCGTTTAGGGCCTCAAAACGACCCCAAAAGTTTGGAACTCGAAAAACTGTAAAACGCTGCCAAAATGGAAAATTGTTCTTTGAGACAGTGGAATAGGTGGGTGGCCACCGATATCCACCTGGATCAACATTGAAGGGTTATGCATTCATGCATTTAAATCAATAGAATGCACCAAACCATCTTTTAAAAATGGACCCATTTTTTAAAAATATATTAACATATCCATGGTTTTTATAAAATATTTTAACCTGATTCATTGTGCATTGTTTGGATACACACGAGTGTATCTCAATGGAATGAAAGCACTGCAAAGGTTTTTTGAAAAAAAATGATGGATACTTTCTATAAAATATTTTGACCTACACTAATGTTTATGGTATGGTTGCGCAACACTATGTGTTATATTAAATACAAATGATGCATTAATATGATATAAGCACACTAAAAGAAACATCCACTAAAACCTCTGGGTACCTGCCTCCACAAAACCTCTGCTAAAAAAACAATGAAGTGTTTCCTCAAAAACCTACACCAATCAATGTTTTATTGATTATACTTTGGCCCAATTATGTCAATATTATTTCCTCTTTCCTTAATTAGCTATCTATGATGTGTTTGAACTTCAAATATTTATAGACTATGGATATGCAAGAAAACCTATAAATAATTATATACTCATAATGTTAAGGCATAGGCAACTTCAACATGAGGGACATATTTATTTTCACCGTAGATATATTTTGATAATAAAAAATTGCATGTATAAACATATATGCAAACAAGTATATACCATGTTGTAATTGCAAGTGATTTTTGGTATATGTAGATTGTATCCTTTCTAAAATATTGTGGTATGAAATGACTTTAAAAATACAATCCACCTACATATAAATAACCAAAAAGCAAGGCCGCATCAAAATTAATCACTTGTAAAGAGACATGTTCCTTATAATATTGGAATATTAATCTAAAATTAATAATAAAAAAATATTTTAAAAAATGTAATCCACTTATATATATATATATATATATATATATATATATAATTAAAATTAATAAATTCTTATAAATATGGAATTATTCATCTAAAATTAATAATAAATAATTTAAAAATATATATAATTCACTCACTTCCAAAAAAATTCCACTTATTTCTAAATAACAAAAAAGAAAAATATATTTAATCACTTATGAATAGACATGTCTCTTAAATTAATCACTTATGAATAGACATGTCTCTACATAAGAAACATGTTAGAGACATGTTACTTATTATTATGAGAATATAATCTAGAATTGTATAAATTATAAAATAAAATAAAAGGTTATATATCAAGTCAAGGATAAAAGATGAAAAATATATTTTTTTTTTATTTCTTTGTCTATATTCATATTAAATATTAATTTAAAAATATTTTTCATATTATATATCTTTTTAACTTCTTAAGTCATCAAAACTATGATGATCTTCAAACTCTTCTTAATTTTTTTAAATAAATGAAAATAATCTCTTACATTTTTAAGATATGATAAAACAATTTATCTTAATAAAATGAACTTTAATCATCATCATCAATATTAATTTTAATAAAAAATTATTAAAAAAATACTCAATTTATAATAATATCAATTTTTACAAAATCTATTAAATAAAAAATATGACTCTCCATTGCATTTCCACTTCACTGGACCTCAAATACCAAGTAATCTAAGTCATTGTGCCAACGGAAAGTGACTCTTTTGGAATCTAGTAAATGTTTCGTATGCTTGGGAGCCTCACACACACCATCGTCCGATGATCTTTCCACTTCAGTGGAGAGCTCAAACCAGCCATTGTGCTGGCGGAAAATGACTCCTTTGGAATCTAGTTAATGTTTAGTATGCTTGGGACACGAGCTTCACACGCACCATTGTTACAAAAGATTTTCGAAGAAATGAATGTTTGTCTTGTGGTGTTATTAAGCAATAATTGTTGATGCATTAAGTTTATATATATATATATATAT
>ML777425.1:979432-991743 GCA_009831015.1 Picea engelmannii
TTCGACTAACTATGAACCTCACACACTAGTGGTTTCGGCTGACCATGAACAATCATGATGGGGAAACGAAATTACAATGCACACACTCTCTTTGGATTTCTTCACTATGGGCTTCATCCTTGAACTTTCTTCCAATTCCTTTTGTTCCGGCACAAAACTGATTAACTTGGTATGCTTTTTCTTTTTCTTCTTGTATCTGTAAACAATTGATCATTGATGTCCATATAAAAAACAATCCATCTGTCGAGATACATGGGTACCATCCCCTATACTCACTCGTTCTCTAGGAATCTTTATCACATGCATCATTCATCAATATGTTAAACTCTTAATTAATCATAACTTGGTCCCAACCAATTCACACTTTGAGATTACCCCATCTCACATTCCCCCCTTAATGGAACATTCAACTTCTTCAACTCACCATCAAGCTTAGATATGAGTCCACCTGCCACCCTCGTACCTAATAGTTGATTCAACAACTTGATGCCACATCCTCTCTATAGATAAGAGGGATACACGCTACATGATTATATGTGCTACCACACTAATTCATGTAGTTCTCACTCAACATGGCTTACAAAACACTTGGGAATTCAACTTGCCTATGGCTAAGTTTTACATCTTTGGACCAAAAATATTTAGGGTGTTGGGTACAACTGATCATGCACCCCCTACAACACATATGCATCATTACAACATTTCATCTTAGGTACAACAAGCATTCCAATTTATTTACTAAATTCCCAACAAATTACAAGCCTATTATATATATATATATATATATATATACACACATCTCATCACCATGCATACCTTATGTTTTACCACTTCATATGGAATCTTCTTTATCCTTCACAAGTCATCATTGGTGTCCATGGTCATTCTACATTCAATTATTTTACCTCTCCAACAAGAGTCTTCCCTCTTTGTCTTTCACCATTTATCTTTGCCAAATTCTTCCTCTTTCCATACTTTATCATGAATCTTTCTCTTCTTGTTTATATCTTCTTCTTTCATCTTGTTCTTTTCTTTCATTGCATAATCTTTGTTAAACTTTGCTCCTTGTTGCACTTCAACAGGATTTATCTTCTACATAACTATGTGTCTTAATAATGTTTGGTATTCAATAGTTCCTTTAAATAATTTTGAATAGAATTTGTCTAATTTCGGAATGGCCAATTCCAACATAGACTCAAACTTGTGACAATAGTTGGGCAAACTAAATTTCACTACAATAATTACTCACTTTTCTTCTACCCTGACTTACAACAATGTATTTAAATGACATGACATACATTTTTATTTTTAAGGCATCTTAAGATTTGTTCATAAACTAAATAACTAAATTGAGGTGTTGAGTAACATCGAACATGCACCTCCAACTTCTCAAGCTGACATATTCTACATAACTTATTTAAAGCTTCTCGTTCATTATGATGATCTCTTACTCACCTAGACATGCAATTTAACTCAATATTTGACTATCTTAACAAAATTCTTTACTTTGGTATAGACTCTCACCATAAATTTATCTTAATCATTACCAAAGTTTACAAACCAATTTCATCATCACCAACATGCACAAGAAATATATCCAATGAATCAACCATGATCAGACAACACCAACAACACTTCATACTTCAGTGTCTAATTTGCACATCTAGGTAAGATTTATGTGTGGGTTGACTTTTCCACATAATATCTTTCAGAACTATAGCAAATTTGACTTGAAACCCAAGCCACCAATAGCTAGCAAACACATCATGTTTCACAAGACTCGCCATATCAAGGGTATGTGCACGGTTTTAACATTCCAATTGTAAGATGGTTGTGTGTATTCCTTGAAGTCATCATGCACAACTACTACTATCCTTCACATAGACTTGTAAGAATCTCTACAACAGTAGTGTTGGCACTCCAAATCTTCATGGAAAAATTTATCAACTCCCACACTTTGCTATCTAGAAGCAATTTCTTCAGACAGACTTCACTCACACACTTCACACATCTTCTGCATTGATTCTCCTCTTTTGGTTTCTTTCTTCAACTCTTTACTTTCTTGTTGTTATCACTACCAGGCAATGATCTTCATTAAATAGTGTTGTCCCTTTATTATCTAGCCATCTTATACTACACATGGTCATTTCTCTACCAACGACACTGATCAACATACCTCTATACACATGGGAAGCAATCCCTTTATGTGGACAACAACTCACTCATGTGACTCGGTTCTCCTCCTCTTCTACGCGACTTGTAGCTTGGTCACATGGTCAATTCCTTGCAAGACAATAATTTTGTTTCTTTGGGCTTCTTCAATAGCCATATTTCTTCATAGGTTTGAGAAGATTTAATGCAACTTTGAGTGACTTCAAGCACGCAACAATGAATCCAACAATGCGATCATGTTCTACATAGACCAATCAAGCAATGGGGAGGATGGCTTTTATAGTACAACAAATGATGCAACGTTCTTATCCTCTTAACATCTATATAAGAAAATCGTGTCTCTGTGTTCTAATTAAGCAAAGACTCAGTCAATAGCATCACACACACACCATCCATCATAAAACAAAACAAACCTCCATACTTGAATGTCTGGTTTTATAATGGGAATTTCACTTCTCCATTTTGATTTGCTCCATGTTATGACAAAAAATTCCTTCACATAATATCTAAACAACAATCTAATGCCAATGAACTATAAATGAAACAATCCATCATTTTGAATCAACCTATACCAATATCGTTAATGTAAAGGAATTAACTTCGAGGAAGCACAATAAAAAAGATGATAACCTTAAACACTTACCGAGAAATCACAATTCTTTAATGTTGTCACTTTGTTGTTAATTGCTATAGGATTGTATTCTTGTATCCACGTTCTATCAGTGATTTACCAATGATCCATCCACAATTTTTCAGTTAGACCATAATGTAACAAAACAAATTTCTTCTTGGCATTATTTTCATTTATATCTCAGTATGATGAATAGCCATCTCATTAAAACACTCAGGAATTCAATAATATGCATTCATGGACAAGACTACCAGCACAATATAAATTGATAACATGAATTCAGTAGTCACATGCATTGATTTATGGAAAAGGAGAGCGAATGATTCAATAATGCAACATATATTTTCATTAACCCCTTATTCACTCCTTCACATACTCACAACTGCAATCTCAAGATCTCCTTCACATAGGTTCTCTCCACACCTTCTACCTAAGCTACTCTACTCTACCTCTCACTTTCAACAATCCTATATGTATATATAATTAACATTCAAAACTCTATCATGATCTCAACCCCTCTTGTAAGAGATTCATGGCTAGACCAACTCATACATCAATCTTGGTCTAAAGATAGTCACACTACCTTAGCCATACAATCAAGAGATATCTCATACAGGCACCAAACTAGGAGTTTTAGCTAGAGAGAATTTCTCTCACTACCAACTATCTAACAACCTCCTAAATAATAGACTCAAACAACTCACATTCTCTACCTCTTAATAACAAAATACATTATCAAACATAATCTCCTCACACATTATTAAGACAAGTAGTAGGAGTTAATATTCCAAAGAATATATCATCATATCAGTGAGAGATTAACAAAATAATGATATCTAGTTTTAATATATCGTCATTCTTATCTCAATGAAACGGTAACAAAATAATGACATATTTTAATAATACAATGATTGATTCATTCATCTCATGAATAAAATGAATGTGCAATGAATATGCTTACTTGATTGAACTTTCCCTTCTTATTTTCTAATGCTAATGATTGATCCATTCATCTATTATAGAATGTGTAAAATGAATATATTTATTGAATTGAACTTTCCCTCCTTATTTTCTGATGCCATTTTTTGAAGCACTAAGCACTCCCTGTGACTCAAGGAAGGGGGAAAAATGGATTTCATCTATATTATTACTAGTGTAGATGTTATTCTATTTTGACATGGTAGATAGGAATGAGAAGTTCCTTGGAAATCCTGTGTGGCCAAGCTTATGGAGCTAATCGATACCACATGTCGGGAGTATATATGTAGTGCTCTAGCATTGTGTTATTTGTCTTTGTGATCCTACTCTTACCAACCTATCGAATTTCTAACCCCATTTTGAAATTATTAGGACAGGCATGGTATTGTCGAATTATCCAGAACAATTTCAATCTGGTTCATTCCTCAACATTTTTCATTTGTATTCATGTTTCTTATTCATAGATACCTATAGTCCCAGGTGAAAAACATGGGCATTTCATGGACCACTGTTGCCACATTAATGCTTCATATTTTTCTATGTTGGCTCTTTGTCATTAAATTGGGTATGGGACTTATCGAAGTAGCGATGACATTGAACTTAGCATGGTGGGTGCCTTTGATTGATCATTTTTTATATATTATATGTGGAGGTTGTCCCTAGACATGGACTAGACTATCAAGATAAGCATTCGAGGATTTGTGGCCTTTCTTCAAATTATATGTCGCATTTGTTATGATGCTATGGTTATCTAAACACTGACACAGAGTGAGGAAAAATCACAGAGAACATATTGGAGGTTTCTTCTTATGACAAAAATGCAGATACAAAACGTGTTTATATGTTTAGATGCGGTAGTTGAGCGGACAGTTCAACTATCAAGCAGTTGAACAAACAATGAACAACTTAATATACTTTAAATTACATAACTTATGAGAACCTCGAAGGATTAGTTAACATTCCCCCCTTAATCCAAAGGGACATTTGTCATCCCAAGCATCATTCAAAAATTTTCAAATTTCTATCGACCCAAAGCTTTAGTAACGATGTCCACAATTTTCTCTGAAGTGGAATAGTGATTGAGATGAATGGTTTGGATCTCAACATGATGTCGAATTAAAGGATATTTTGTGTTGATATGCTTGGTTCGATCATGAAATTTGGGATTATTGGCCAATTGAATTGCAGAAGTGTTATCAACAAGTAGAGGTGTTGAAGTCATTTGTTTCTCCTGCAAATATTCAAGTATTTTTCGAAGCCAAATGATTTCTTTTATGGCTTGAGCTACTACAACATATTCAACTTCAGTTGTAGAATTAGCAAGTACAGTTTACTTTCGTGATATCCAAGTAATTGTTGTTGATCCAAGAGACATAAAATAACCTGAAGTAGACACTCCATGCTCTTTATCTCCGTCAAAATCAGAATCTGAATAACCAATGAGATGGAAGTCTGAAACTTTAGAATATTTGTTTCCATATGATTGAGTGCCTTTTAGATATTTGAGCACTCGTTTTGCTGTGTTCCAATGACCTTCACGGGGCTGATGCATAAACCTGGAAAGTATTCCTACAACAAAGGTTATGTCCAGACAAGTAATAGTAAGATAAATTAAACTTCCAACAAGCTTCATGTATTTTGTTTGACCTTCAAATGTGTTGCCTTCATTTGAAGTAAGTGTTGGATTCTGCTCCATTAGAGTGGAAACAGAATTACAATCTTGCATCCCAAATTTGTTCAATAGCTCTCCAATATAATTTTTTTGAGAAATAAAAATGTATTTCAGTTGTTGTTCTACTTCAATTCCTAAATAATAATGAAGTAAGCCCAAATTAGTCATATCAAAAACCTTTTTTAGCTCTTTCTTAACGGATGCTATATAATCATCATTGTTTCCCATGATTAGTAGATCATCAACATATACTACTAGTTTAATTTGAGAAGATGTTCAGTTAATTTTTCATGCCAAGCACATGGTGTTTGCTTCAAGCCATATAAAGATTTTACCCATTTACATACCTTGTGCTCTTGACCTTTGATGGTAAAACCTTCAGGTTGAGTCATATATACATCTTCTTTCAAGTCTCCATTCAAGAATGTGGTCTTAACATCCATATGATGAATTTTCCATTCTTTCTGAGTTGCCAAAGAAAACAAAGTTCTAATGGTGCCCCATTTTGTAGTAGGAGCAAAAGTTTATGTGTAGTCAACACCTTCTTTCTAAGCATATCCTTTTGATAGAAGTCTTGCTTTGTGTTTATCAAGAGAACCATCTACTTTATATTTGTTTTTATATACCCACTTTCAGCCAATAGGTTTGATTCTAAATGGAGGGTCCACCAACGTCCAAGTTCCATTTTTTATGAGAGCATCATACTCTCTCTGCATTGCACTTTTCCATGCATCACTAGTCATTGCTTCTTGAAACGAAGCAGGTTCATCAACAGCAGAAAAAATTAATTCACAATCAAAATAACTTTGGAAACTGTTACTTGAGTTTGAAGTAACACCTGTGAAAAATTCACCACATTTTCTTGGAAATGTCCTGGTCCTTGTTGATCTACGTATTGATTGTTGTGATGTTTCCTCAGCTTCAAGAGTTGGTTCTTCAAGAGATAATTCAAGGACATGTTTTGATTCCCTGTTGTCATTCAAAATTTCTTCTCCCACATTCTCTACATTATCTAATGGAGAACCAGAATAAGAAGTTGATGTTGTCGAAGGAAATTTCAAAGATTGATCTAGAACATGAATTCCCCCCTTCAAGATTTGGAAGTTCATTATCCCATTCATGATAGAATTTTTTAGAGTGAAATCGATCAAGTCAATCAAGTTGTTTGTCAACAGTGATTTCATCTTTATCAAACTCAAGAAATATAACATCTCTAGAAACAATATTTTTTTTGTTTGCTTCATTGTAAAGTCTATAAGCTTTTGAAGTATTAGAATATCCCAGAAAAATGCACTTTCTGCTTCTTTCTCCCAATTTATTTCTCTATTGTTCAGGAATCAAAGCATAACAAGTGGAACCAAAAACTATTAAATGCTTGACAACTGGAAGATGGCCATGCCGCATTTCATAAGGAATTTTATTTTGAAGTGCAACTGAAGGACTTCTATTCTTAATGTAAACAACACAAAGGGATGCCTCTCCCCAAAACATTTTGACATTATTAAAAAATATCATTGATCTGATCATATTCAGCAAAGTTCTATTCATTTGTTCAGACACACCATTTTGTTGTGGATTAAAAGGAACAGTGGTATGATGTTTGATACCATTGTTCTACAAATATTTTTCAAAAACGGAAGATGTATATTCACCACCATTATCAGTTCTAAAAGTTCCAATATTGAGTTGAGTTTCATTTTTAATCCATAAATGAAAATTTTTGAATGTATCAAAAGTTTAAGATTTTTCTTTTAATAGATAAACCCAACACATCCTAATATATTCATCAATAAAAGTCATCATATATTTATTGCCATTTGTTGATGGAACAGGAATGGGCCCACATAAGTCTGAATGAATAAGACCAAGCTTTCTAGAAGCTCGATACATAGAGTCATGAAAAGGATGTTTATTGTGTTTGCCTAAAATATATGCATCACATTGAGAAAGTTGTCTTGGAATTGTAGGAAGCCCTTTAATTCCTTTCTACTTCATAAGCATGAGACTTTCAAAATTAATGTGACCAAATCAAGCATGCCATAACAAACTGGAAGATAAATTACCACTATGTTGAGCCAAATTTGTTGAATTCTGAACATTAATTGAGGTACCATTTAGTTTTAAAAGATTGTCATCTTCCACTCTAGTCATGACAATCATATTGTCAGAAGCTCTTATAATTTCAACACTGCCACCAAACATATTAATTGAATGGTCTTGTTTTCTTATATGGATAAGAGACATTAAATTTCTTTTTAATTGTGGAAGATAAATAACATCATGGAGTATATAATCATCATATCTTGGTAATTTAAGTCTAACTGAACCAATTCCGAAAGGTTTTAACTGTGACTTATCAGAAAAATAAACTACTCCATCAATTTTAGCACTGAATGTCTCAAAGAAATATTTTTTAAATGGCATATGGTATGTGGCTCCAGTATCTAATAACCAAGTGTCATTCCAAGAAGAAAAAGAAGTACTAAAAACTTCTTCAATGCCAAGATTGCAATGTGCGACAACATAATGTGCAGATTCAAGAGAATTACCTTTCTCTGGTGGTTGCTTATGTTTATCTTGATTTTTCTCTTTCTTATCAGGAATATTCTCCCAAGAAGTTATGAAAAAACTAGTTGTATGACCCATTTTTACACATCTATAACATTGTATAGATTGCTTATATTTGTTTTGGTGTTGTTGTTGAAAAGGTTGTTTGTCACCTTGATAATTTTTACCCCCTTGCCTCTAAACTTATTTCTACCACAACCTCTGCTACTAGTATTATGTCTAGCAGGATCATTATTGGACTTCTTCCCTTCCTATGCAAGACATAGAGTTTTGGCATTGGGAAGTGACTCCTTCTTCCCAAAGACTTTTTCTCTTTCCGCAATTTTCTCAACAAGTTTATCAAAGGTCAAGTTTTTCACTTTTTCACTGGCTTGAAGAGATTCAACATAGTGTGAATAAGTGGGGTAAAGAGATTTGATCAAATCTATAAGTTGTAAATAAACTTCTACACCAGTGGCCTTAATATCATGGTAAATACCTCTAATTCCATAGGCTAGCTTCATTGGATCATTATCTTTCATCTCTAAATTGAATAACTTCATTATTATTTGAATAATTTCAAGTTCAGAATGAGATTCATAAAGATATCTAAGTTTCTTTAAGGCTTGAAATGCATTTTTACAAGAAATCATATGCCTGCTTACCTCTTCACTCACTAAGGCAACGATCAAAGAATAGGCCTTTTTTCCTTTCTCTTCCAGATAGCAAGTTTCTTGGCATTTGTAGGCTCCTCTGACTCACTGTCACATGAGCTATCATCTGGGCTATCATCTGAGTTCTCACCATTATTTTCACAAATACCATACCACAAATCGTTAAAAATCAAAGTATGCTTGATTTCTCTGAACCACTCCTGATAATTTACTTTCCCAGAAAGCACAACTCCCAATATCGAGATTAATGAATGCATTTTAAAGGATTATGTTCTCAGAATTTACACAAACAACTAGAAATCGAACTTTCATCATAGACTTGTTTCAAAATATGAAAAAATAATTCAAACAATGAACCATGACTCCATCTCTTTGCAACAGTTTGTACATGTGGGGGTTCTCGGCCTCTTAAGTGCAGGCTCTTCAGGGTTTATGCCTCTACGTAGAATCCTCTTTAGTTAGCCTCTTCAACAGATTCATTCCACATCTGCGTAGAATCCGTCTCTCTCATGCGAATTTCCTCCACGTGGGCTCCCTCAATTGCACTCTCTCATGTGAATTTCCTCCAAGCGGACTTCCTCCATGCGATCTCCCTCAACCACGCTCTCTCATGCAAATTTCCTCCATGCAGACTTCCTCCATGCGGGCTCCCTTAGCCGCGCTCTGACACCACTAACACAGAGCAAGGAAAAATCACAGAGAACATATCGTAGGTTTCTTCTTATAACAAAAATGCAGATACAAAACGTGTTTATATGTTTAGATGGGGCAGTTGAGCGGACAGTTCAACTGTCAAGCAGTTGAACGAACAATGAAAAAATTAATATACTTTAAATTACATAACTTTCGAGAACCTCGGAGGATTAGTTAACAAACACATCTAGATATTGAAAATCTTTATAATCAATAGTAATTTTTGGTTTTATAGAATTTTGTTCAGAACAAGGAACTAACAATCGTTTTCTTGTGAAATACTTTAGAGAATGGGTATTGTAGAGTATTGATATTCTTGATAGGGAATCTACCAGATGCAGAAATTGTAGTTGATGCCCTTTCTATCTGGTAAGACATATTTCATTTTTTTTGTATTAGAATAATGCAATATGCTTAAATCATATGTCAACATTTTTTAGTTTTCATCTCATTTCTTACAGCATGAACGCCAATCATTGGGAGATGATGATACCAGTTGGATTTTTAGCTACAGTTGGGTATGTTTACCATAGTAGTATTTGGAATGGTACAAAATAGCATGTTTGAGAATTTGCAAGGGTTTCATTATGCATTGATTGATTTTTAGCGTGTTAATGCGGTGTGAGGGCGTTGGAATTATGACAAGAAGCTATGGTAAAAAACAAATTTACCATAGTAAATAAATTGATACAATGGTGGTGGTTTGTTTAACGAAGATAATTCTTGAACTGGTGTAACGATGTAACCTACTAGATATCTATGAAACCTTGAGAGACATTTTGTAACTTTGAAGCCTATTGAATAATAATATATTGATACCTTGCCCCATGGATGTTTCCTTGACAAAGTGTTAGGGTTTTACCATGTAAAGTTGTGTGTCTTATGAACATGTTTTTGCTAATTTATTTCTCATTAATTTCTCTTGTTTCACTTTAAATATTCCTCTTTCAAATTCAACAAGTGTTATCAAAGTGAATGGTTGTAGGTCATTCATTTGTAGGGAATGAGAGTTCTTATCAAGGAAAATGGATTAGCTCTTTGTCCAAGGAAAAGCCCAGGGTTTGCAACTCTTTTCGTGAGGAAGGAAGAGCCAGTTGGTTTGTGAGAAGAGTAGAAGGTTTCTCTCGCATAGAAAAGTAGACTCAGTTGATCTGTGAAGAGGGTCAAGGGTACTCGAAGAATTAAGGATGATTCCACATAAATTTTCAAATTCTGTTCAATTTCCTTGAGAGAATAAACTCTTTGTGGTCAATTGTGAACCCTAGTGGAGGCCAAGGATCTAATTACCAGATTTTGGTGGAGGTGCACTTTTTTTTAAATATTCAAATATTTGATTTTTTGCGTGGGGTGAAGACAAATATTAGTTAAATATACCCAGGAGTTGTACAACCATCTACTATTCAAAGAAATTAATTGAAGTTTTGGTGTTTGATCCAATGGCAAAAGTCTTGAATGATAAATTTAAGGTGGATAAATTTAATGGAAAAAATAACTTTGAATTGTGGAAGCTCAAGATGCAGGATATGTTGGTGTAACAAGGTCTACATAAGGCATTGGTAAGTAAGACAAAGAGATTGACGGGTATGACAGATGAGTATTGGGAATATTTGGATGTTAGAACTCTCGGTACCATTTGGTTTTGTTTGGAAAATGATCTTCTATTCAATATTATTAGAGAAGAAACAACAACAAGATTATGGAGCATAATGGAGGGCCTTTATATGACAAAATCCTCGACTAATCAAATCTACTTGAAGAGGAAGCTATAAATTATATGCATGAAATAAGGTACCCAAATTGATAAACATTTAAATGTGTTTAATACTCTTATTACTTAGTTAACTAGTATGGATGTAAAAATCGATGAGAAAGATAAGGTAGTCACATTATTGTGTTCATTGCTTGAATCTTGGGATCACCTAGTCACTAACATTATCTTTAGTACAATTAATACTCTTGACTATGATTATGTTATGGGAACATTGTTGTCTGAGGAGGTGCCAAGGAAATCTAGTATAGAAACCTCCACACTAGAAGAAATAGTGGATAGAGGTCGTTCTACAGAAAGGGGGGAGGATTTGAGTGGAACATATAGGGCTAAGTCAAAGGGTAGAAAGGGTAAGGGAAGATGTTGGTACTACAACAAATCAAGGCATGTCAATAAATATTGCTATAAAAGGAAAGAATCCAAGGATGACGTTAGAAGGGAAGAAAATTTGGTTGAGACAGGTTAAGGTATGGTTGTTGAATTTTTATTTGTTTGTAATATCTCACAATATCAATAAGAATGGTTTTTAGATTTTGGTGCTTCCCATCACATGTCTTCACATAGAATTTTGTTCTCTTCTTACCAATCTATAGATGACGGTGTTGTTTTTATGGGAAATGATATTTCTTGTAAAACTATTGGGATTGAGATCATTAAGATTAAGATATTTGATGGTATTGTAAGAAAATTGATAGATTTTAGACATGTACTAGAACTTAAAAAGAATTTAATTTGTTTGGGAGTTTTGGATTCTAGAGGTTACAAATTTATAGGTCAAGGTGGAGCACTGAAGGTGTCCAAGGGAATTTTCATGGTTACGAAGGCTACAAAAACTGGAAACATTTACAAGTTGGATGGGAATACTCAAATAAATGAAACAATAGTGGTATCTGAGGAGGAAAATGAATATACTTGTTTATGGAATCAACGAGTGGGTCATATGAGCAAGAAAGGGCTACTTGTACTAATAAACCACAAATTACTTCCAAATTTAAAATCGTTGAATTTGAATTTCTGCAAACATTGTATTTTTGGGAAGCAGTGTAGATAGAAGTTTAAAGTAGGTAGTCATATAAGTAAAGGTATTTTAGATTATATCCATTCATATGTTTGGGGGACATCCCCTACAGTTTCTTTTGAAGGATCCTCATATTTTGTAACATTTATAGATGGTTT
>ML777425.1:1004790-1023153 GCA_009831015.1 Picea engelmannii
CTTTGGCCCCACATTTGGATCCCATATCTTGAGAAGCACCATCAAAAAATCCCACTGCCATATTCCAATCTAGTAAATGAGGCCTATCTGCCCTGCATACCTTAGATGAAGTTGATCTTTTGGTTTCACCCATATCCCGAAAGATCTTGTTGCAGACTCTACTCATATTCGGCGGGAAGTCCTCAAATATGGTCAGGTTTCTATGCTTCCATACCTCCCACCAGATGAAACATGGAACTTCTTTCCATCTTTCTTCCTTTCTAATCCATCTTTGTAAGCATCCATCAATCTGATCACCCTCCCAGCATGCTGAAAATTTTAAGACCTTTTTAATATTAGCCCAAATCTTAATAGTAAAACTATATTTCACAAAAAGATGAAGAATGTTTTCTTCAACGTCCTCACAAAGAACACATCTGCTAGGCCCATTAAAGCCTCTTTTGACCAGATTCTCCCAGGTAAGTATTCTTTTTTCGAGCATAAGCCAGATAAAAATTTTAACTTTAAGTGGGAGCTGCCATCTCCAAAGATCTACAAACCAAAACTGTTTCCCCCCAACCACATTCTCCATTAGTTGTACTTCATATCCTTTATTTGCACTAACCTGTCCAACCTTTGTGTCCCAAGATCAAATTAGAATATCTTTGTCATTATTCAGTTCAAAACCCGAACCTATTAGCCCCTTTATAAAATAATTCCATTCCTCTTTTAGTGCCCCATCTAGACCCAACAAATCAGCCTTCTTCCATCTAGTGTGGCATGTGTTCTCCATGCTACCTGTCCCTGCTTGTGCCAAAACATTTATACCTTTTTCCTTCAAAACAGAAATAAGAATCTCAGAGAGCTTGTAATATGTATGAAATCCAATCATTGGGTCTAATCCAATTCTAATATCTTCCCCATTACCTGGTTTCCACATCAGCCAATCCGATAGGATATCAAAAGAAGAGGTTAGAGCTCGCCAAATATTTGATGCACCATTCCAGTTTTTCTTACCTTTTCAGAAACCACTCAGCAACATATTTCTTCTTAATGTATTTTTTAATGATTACTTCATGCCACAATCCAGGTATCATGAGGCACCTCCATAAGTTTTTTTCCGCCAAATCTTTCCCAAAGGAGAAAATATTTTTGATACCCCATCCACCATCTTTTTTAGGCATTGATATCTTTTGCCAGTTAATTAGATGCAGTCCTTCTTTTAGTTTTTTGTCAGACCATAAAAAAAATGAACATTCTCTTTCTGATATTGACAATTGTTAAGAGTACTTTTAGGAATTTTTTCTACAAAAAGCCAATACACAGGAATGCTTTCAAGTACCTCTTTTACAAGAGTCACCCTTCCCCCTAGAGTTATCCATATATGGCTCCAGTTAGATATTTTTTTTTCAAATTTCCTTTCCAGCCAAATCCAGTCAACCTTAGTATAACAATTAAGCTTTAAAAATCATCCAAGGTACTTAAAGTCAGATTCTACTGGTTTTACCTCATAAGAAAAAATCCCTTTCAACACTGTCAGATCCTCAGCTTTCCATCCTTCTTCAAGAAAAGAAGATTTTTGTGGGCTAAAAAACACCCCAGTCACCTTGAAAAATAAATCCTTCACTTCCTTAAAGGCTTCTCATTCCGCAAAGTTTCCACTTCCAAACAGAATAACATCGTCCACAAACATCATATGGGTAATGTTTAGGCCTCTAGCCACAACTATTCCTTCAATGTTATTTCCCTTACTTGTTCCCAAATAGCTCTACTAAACCCTTCAATCACCAACAAGAAAAGTAAATGGGATAAGGGGCACCCTTGCCTTAACCCCCTATTACTTTTAAAGAAGCTGGTGGGCCTACCATTTATCAACACAGCAAAATTTGCAGAGGTCACACAACCTATTATCCAGTTTGTAGCTTCAAGGCTTAAACCCACCTGGATCAAAACAAGTCTCAGAAACCCCCAGTCCAGACAATCATAGGCCTTAATCGGGTCCAATTTAAGCACCAATGCTTTAGAATTATTTACTTTGATACTGTGTAAAACTTCATGAACTATACCAGTAGCATATGTAATTTGTCTTCCCTCAAGGAAGCCAAATTTGTCCTTTGAGATACCTAATGACATACTGGCTTTAATTCTAGCAGCAATAATCTTATACACCAAATTAAATAAGGAAATAGGTGTACACCCCCCAAAAGAGTTTGGTTTCTCACTCTTTGGTATGAGAGAAAGAAAGGTAGCATTCAGTGCACCACTAACCCTACCTTTTTTCCCGGTCTCTTCAACCATGTCCAAAATATCATTGCCCACCACATAAAAAAAAGCCAGGAAAAATTCTACAGTCCATCCATCCAAACTAGGGATTTTTGAGGCATTAAACCCTTTAAGTGTTGACTTAATTTCTTCCAAAGAAACATGCTCAACCACTGTGCGACCTTCTTCCTTAGAAAACACTCCAGGATAATTCCTTAAGATAGCTAACTAATCAGTAATAAAAATATTTTCATGTGCTTTAAAAGTATTCTGAAAAAAACAAACAGCTTCCTTGTGTAGATCATGAATCCCATTTATCACATAACCATCTTCCTTTGTGATATCCCAAATCGAATTAATAAGTTTTCTGGAATTGGCATATGCATGAAAAAACTTAGTATTTCTATCTCCAGAGGCCAACCAATTTAACTGGCTCTTCTGCCTCCATGTCTCTTCTTCCAGTATCAAGAGTGTCAATTTCCTTTGTTCTTTTTCTAGTACCAGGGCCCTGTCTACCTCCTCCTCAAAACCCTCTGGATTATTTGTATACAAAGTATCTGGATCCCTTTCAATCTTAACCAATTCTTCCTTTGCTGCCATTTTTTTCTTTCTTTCCCATTTTATTACCAAATTCTTAAGTACCTTTAACTTTTTTATCAGTGCATCCATAGGAGTTAAAATCTCATTTCCCAGCAGACCATTCCAACTTGTTCTTACTAAATTTTCAAAATCTGGATCCTCAAGCCAAACTGAATTAAATTTAAAAGGATAGCCAGTTTGTCCTAAATCTTTTTCCAGGAGTAGAATAACCGGTAAATGATCCAAGATTTTAGTATTACAGACCCCTGATCTGTATCTTAGCCCTGACATCACTAGATCCTTAGAGAAAAAAAATCGATCCAATCTCTTTGTGATATAGTTATGCCCTCTTCTGCCATTTTGCCACGTAGGAATCACTTTGAGAGGTTCAACATCCACTAATCACTCAACTTGAAACATCTGATTAAAAAATATTTGTAAAGGGTCGGATCTAGCATGGTCTCCCCACACTTCTCTGCTTGAGGTAGTAAGGTTTAGGTCCCCTCCAATTATCACATTTTGTTCTTTAAGAGTCCCCACTCTTTTAATGTTTTCCCAAAACACCTCTCTCTCAACATAAGGACCATAACAATTTATCACTTTCAAGCTTTTATTTATATCTTTCACAAATCCCTCCAACATTATCCCTGCAGGAGTAAGTAAAGCATTACAGTCATCCTTTACTGGGTTCCAAGAAGTCAACATACCACCAGAAAGTCCTAGAGAATCCACACCATAGAAATACCAATTGGGAAGGAGCTTCAAAAACAGTTCTTTCACTTTTTCTACACAGACCATTGTCTCTTGTATAAGAAGGACATCCAGTTTTCCAGTCTCAAGAAACCTTTTGAGGGATAAGAATTTCGAGTTGCCCCCCACTCCCCTAACATTCAGGGTAGCGATTATCATTTTTTAACCCTAGCTAGGGCCTTCTGTGCTCTAAGCGGCCTCAGACCTTCACTCATCACACCACTAGGAGAAGCACAATTTTCTTTTTCTTGTATTAGTTTTCTTGCACTTCTAGTTTTTAGGGGCGAGAAGTCTTTCTCCAACCCACCACAGACAACTCCCTTCAACAAGGCATCTTCTCCCCTCAGGTTTGGATCTGACTTATCCCTACCCGATTCCTCCTTTCCTAACTTAGCGGCAATCTTTGGGACAGGATCCCCCCCCATAAAAATCGACAAAGGATCTCGTTTTAAGACATCTTTGTAAGAGGGGACAAAATTTAGCACCGAATCTTCAATTTCAGACAGAATACTTGGATCCTGTAAACTCACATGACTCTACGCTCCAACAAAACCTACACTTGCGACCTGTAAAGTTCCCATATGGGACTCCGCCCTCCCCTCCATACCTACAAGAGAAGAACCTTCACCGTCTTTCAAAGAAAACATCACAGGAATCGTAACGTCCCCGATATTTCCCTTCCCAGAATCGGGGATCAATGTAGGGAAGGAAAAATCAGCGAAGAAATTACTCACAGGGACCCTCTCATCTTGAAACAAAACATCATCATCAATACCCCTAGCCCGAGCTCCTGACCTCTCCTCAATGCAAATGACTTTTCCATCTATAATCAAATCACCCCCCTTCCTCAAAGTTTTATCCCCCTTCACCAGATTGCAAATCTGGTTCTCAAAAAACCCGGATAGAGCAATGTGCTCCTTTTCCTCTGAGGATTCTAAAACCTCTGCACCCTTCGCACACCCAGAGCCGGACGACGAAACTATGGGTTCTACCCTATCATCCATCAACCCATAATCCCTCGGCCTTAAAATCAAATCTTCTAAAACAGAGGCTTCCCCCATCTTACAGTTCTCCACAGGGGCACTAGTTACCACAAAATCCTCCTTCCCTAGAGAATTACTCTGAGAACATGCATTAACAAGTAACAACGAATTATCAAAAGAAACCCGTTTTTTAAACTTACCACAATCACCCATGTCTTCCATTCTTGAAGGAGGCATGAGGTCGTTCCCACTTGTAGAATCATTCAACATTAAATCAGGAAATGCATCCACTTCGCTCACTTCTATCTTCCATTCCAGAGGATATTTCAAAGGTTTTCCAGGGAACTGGTGCCTTAAATGCCCAGTATCCTTGCAGACAGAGCACTTGAATGGTAACCCTAAATAATCCAGGCGTTGGATTATCGCCTCCCCCCTCCAATTGATTTCCAACTCGGCTGGGAGTCCACCAAAAGTATCAACTTCAACTAACAATTTGCCCATCCTCTTATCCAAACCAGACAACATCGTAGGGTCTACATGCAAGAACTTACCAAGTGCATTACCTATAGCTTTAAAGGCCTCCAAGCTCCACAAAGGTAGCAGGCAACCAGGTAATAGCACCCATAAATGCCTAAAATGAAAGCATTCCTTTTTGGGGTTAAAGGCACAATGTCAACGCTTAAGTATTAAACTACCATGGTTTACCACTCATACCGCATTTAAAACCTACTCTGCATCCATCGAGGATTTGAAGACAAAACAGAACCAGCCTCTGGTTAGAAAAAAAACCTTCGGCGTGTACCCAACCACAGAACCCCAGTTCTCAACAACCTAGACATAAATATCTCGAGAAACCATCGCTCGGTAGCCGAATCTGCCAACCGGTCCTCTATCCGATAGAGCTTCCAATTCATTCATTGCTATATCTAGACCTAGAGTTAACGAAGCGTTAAGCTTCTTTCTTATCCCTCCACACTATGGGTCTTGAGAAAACACCGCCCTCCGCCTTGTTGAGTTGAGGTGTTGTGTTTAGACCTGTTAGCTTTGGTACCTTTGCTTCCGCCACAAAAGCCGTCTCTTCGCTGTTATCTTCCACCATGATCCACCCAACTCCCTCTCCCCTTTTCCCTGTTCCTTCAGGTCTAACCCTGGAACCTCTAGCCCGCTCGCCCTGAAACCTCACTCCTTCATTCCCCGCTAGCCTAATCTCCTTGCCCTCCATAGAGCCAAAAGAATATGGATCGTCCTCATCTCCCTTACCGCATGACACATACACCAAAGCCCCCACAGATGAGTCTGTTGGGGTCTTTACTACACACATATGCCAAGGTTGTTCCGCTTCCCGAGCGAAAAGGTCATTTATGACCTCCACCACCTCTTTTCCATTATCCCCAAATGGACCATCGCCAACTGTTCCAAGTACCGCACAGACCTCCAGCTCACCCTTACCTTTAATAGCCCTCACGTCATCGAGAGTTAACGAGGCTCTGTACCTCCTAAGCTCCGCTCTGTATTCATCGTCCGATCAGAAAATTCCTCCCTGGCTCCACCACAGATCTTCTACCACTCCACCCTCAGGATTCAACACACCTACCTCCATAAACCCTAAAGGAGTACCCGTCAGCCCAGTCAATCAAATACCCTAGTCTACCCCCTATACCAAATCGCAAACCAGTCCCACTAAGCAGAGTAAAGGGGTCCATTCCGCCCTCCTTCCCTGACACCTAGGCTCCCAGATCCTCCTGTAACCAGCTCGACTCTCTGATCCATCCTTCTCCACCTTCAAAAAAAAAATATAGCTTCAACAAAACATAGTTTTATCACTTATAAAGAGATATATTACTTATTATTATTAAAAAAAAAATCACTTAATACTAATTTTTTATGTTAACAGTAAAATAGATAATTAGTTGGGTATGTACTCGTCTTATACATGGTTTTGTTATTGGACTCCTATCAAACATGCCAACGGTTGCCCCTCACACGATACACAAGACTAATGAAAAATTTCTAACCTGTGACTTCACATAACTAACTCCATCACTAACTTTTCTACATTAGAAAAAAACTCACTTAATAATAATATTAATGGTGTCAAAATCTCTTAAATAAAAGTTCTCACTCTCTACTAAATGGGCATGAACCAATACATGATATTCCCACTTCATTGGATAGCTGAAAGACCAAAAAGTTTAGATACTAGCGGAAAATGACCCTTTTGGATTCTAGTAAATGCTTCGTATGCTTGGGATCTACCCGCTATCAACTGTTACTGTGCCAGCGGAAAATGACTTTTGGAATCCAGTAAATGCTCCGAATGCTTGGCAGCCTCACACGCACCATCGTGACAAAAGACTTGAAGAAATGGGATTGGCTATATATTTTTGGAATGTTGTGCCATTGGCGTATTCGTTTGGATTTCTCTTTGTTAGGCCCATGCTTTTATCTCGCTAAAAACTAATAGTTAGAAGAATCGATTCGAAGGCTATCTACCTCGAATCTGGGAATGAAGTTCAACTGGACCCGTATGCCCCCCACCACGGATGGAATTCCACGTCAACATTCTTTATTAAAATTGTGAAGACAAATGTTAGGAGGAGTTGTGCAATTGTTTACTAGTCAAAGAATTTAATTGAAGTTTTGGTGTTTGATTTAATGGCAAAAGTTTCGTAAATTTAAGGTGGATAAATTTAATGGAAAAAATAATTGAGTAGTGGAAGCTTAAGATGTGGGATATTTTGGTGTAACAAGGTCTACATAAGGCACTGGTAGGGAAGACAAAGAGATGGATGAGCATGATAGATGAGGATTGAGAATATTTGGATGTTGGAATTCTCGGTACCATTCGGTTGTGTTTGGAAAATGATCTTCTATTCAATATTATTAGAGAAGAAACAACAACAAGCTTATGGAGCAAAATGGAGGGCCTTTATATGACCAAATCTTTGACTAATCAAATCTACTTGAAGAGACAACTATACAGTCTATGAATGAGATAAGGTACCGAAATTTCTAAACATTTAAATTTATTTAATACTCTTATTACTTAGTTAACTAGTATGGATGTAAAAATCGATGATGAAGATAAGGCAGTCACATTATTGTGTTCATTGCCTGAATCTTGGGATCACCTAGTCACTTCCATTTGCTTAGTACCACTGATACTCTTGATTATGATTATGTTATGGGAGCATTGTTGTCTGAGGAGGTGCCAAGGAAATCTAGTATAGAAACCTCCACACTAGAAGCAATGGTGGATAGATGTCGGTCCACAGAAATGGGGGAGGATTTGAGTGAAACATTCGGGGCTACGTCAAACGGTAGAAAGGGTAAGGGAATATGTTGGTACTGCAACAAATCAAGTAATCTCAATAAATATTGCAAGAAAAGGAAAGAATCTAAGGATGACGTCATAAGAGAAGAAAATTTGGCCGAGACAGGTTAATGTATGGTTGTTGAAGTTTTATCTATTTGTAATATCTCACAATATCAAGAAGAATGGTTTTTAGATTTTGGTGTTTCTCATCACATGTTTTCACATAGAAGTTGGTTCTCTTCTTACCAATCTATAAATGACGGTGTTGTTTCTATAGGAAATGATATTTCTTGTAAAACTATTGGGATTGGGATCATTAAGATTAAGATGTTCGATGGTATTGTAAGAAAATTGATAGATGTTAGACATGTACCAAAACTTAAAAATAATTTAATTTGTTTGGGCATTTTGGATTATGGAGGTTACAAATTTACTGGTCAAGGTGAAGAACTGAAGGTGTCCAAGAGAATTTTCATGGTTATGAAGGCTACAAAAATTAGAAATCTTTACAAGATGGATGGGAATACTCAAATAAATGAAGCAATAGTGGTATATGAGGAGGAAAATGAATCTACTTGTTTATGGCATCAACAAGTGGGTCATATGAGAAAGAAAGGGCTACATGTATTAAAAAACCACAAATTACTTCCAAATTTAAAATACTTGAATTTGAATTTAAATTTTTGGGAAGCAGTGTAGACAAAAGTTTAAAGAACGTAGTCATATAAGTAAAGGTATTTTAGATTATATCCATTCATATATTTGGGGGCCATCCCCTACAGTTTCTTTTGGAGGATCATCATATTTTGTAACATTTATAGATGATTTCTCTAGAAAGGTGTGGGTCTATGCTTTAAAAAGAAAAGTTAATGTGTTTAATGTATTTAAACAATTTAGAGTTTTAGTTGAAAAAATAATTGCGAGGACAATCAAATGTTCGAGAACTGGTAATGGAGACAAGTTCACTTCTTTGGAATTTGAAAAATATTGCAAAGAAGCTAGGATTGAAAGGTATAAAACCATAGTATATACTCCCCAACAAAATGGTGTGGTAGATGCATGAGAAAGACTCTCTTAGAAAGAACAAGGAGCATGCTCAACAATGACAATTTGCAACAAGAGTTGTGGGAAAAAATAGTCTCTACTACTTGTCATTTGGTAAATCGGTCATCATCGGTTGTAATAGATTGTAAAAATATTGAAGATGTATGGACAGGTTATCTGTGTGATTACTTGAATTTAAAAATTTTTGTTGTGAAGTTCATGATCCATCGCCATAAAGAGCACCCCCTATCACCCTTAAGCCAATGGTACAGTTGAGGAGTTTAATACAATTTTAGAACATGATCTAACAAAAGTTTGTAATGTGCAGCGTGATGACTGGGATCAACACATCCCCACAATCTTATGGGCTTACCAAACAACGTGCAAAAGTATGACAAAGCACATGCCATTGAGACTAATCTATGGAAAAGAAGCGGTCATGCTACTAGAATTTGTTGTTCCTAGCCTCTGGGTCGCCCCAGCAACCCAGATGATCGATGATCATTCCCTTCAACACAGGTTAAATGAGCTAATGGAACTATAGGTAAGACTAAATGATGGTTGATTTCAGCCAAGTGATCAAATAGGAAAGGAAAAAGGCATGGCACGACCATGAAAAATGCCAGAAAATTCTCCAACCCAGATGATCGATGATCATTCCCTTCAACACAGGTTAAATGAGCTAATGGAACTAGAGGTAAGACTAAATGATGGTTGATTTCAGCCAAGTGATCAAATAGGAAAGGAAAAAGGCATGGCACGACCATGACAAATGCCAAAAAATTCTCTAGCTCAGATCTTTAGTATTAATATATGACAAAAAATATTTACACCATCCCGGAAAACTATGCATGCGTTGGTTGGGTCCTTTTCGGATAGTCTACATCATTGAAGTAGGTGTCGTCAAGATGGAAACCTTATAAGGACAATCTCTCAAGGGATTCATTAATGGCAGCAGGTTAAAGGTGTATTATGGCCCGCAGGGGTCAACCGTCATTTAGCTCCATGTCTTTGTTTTGAATGTGGATAGAATAGGTTAAGTGTAGGTTGTACAACAAGTAGAACATATCATAGTCGACATAATTTACCCTTTGGACAGCACAAAATTCACATCAATCACACATGTGGACTTGATAGATTGACAATTTTTGCAAATTTTCCATATTTCCAAATTAGGCTGATACTTTCGCATAAGTTCAAGGTATAGATCCTGTTTGATAATTCACGCGGGATTTGGAGGGGTTTCTTGGCAATTAAGTTCATTGAAAGGGAAAGTAATCCTATTTGGGTGGTTCACACATGCCACATGTACATAGTCATTTATACCACCACATTCTCCAACAAGCATCACCAATACGATGGATCTAGCATATCGATATCCCCGTGAGTCACATTTTGTCGCCACTTTCTACTTTTTCTCCAATCCATCCCCTCAGTCGAATATTTCTTTCTCTCCTTCTTCATCCTCCCCACCCTCTTCACTCTATATATACCAACCCCCCTACCTTCTCAATGGAGTAATTATCCACTTCCCATTCTCTAACACCTCCACCTGTGACTTTTGTTATTGTCCTGTTAGTATTTCCCCCAATTCCCTCATATTTATCAAGTTCTCCTAGTTCCTTTGTCATGGCGTGGCTTAGAAGACTATCCATACTTGGTTATTTCCATTTCTATCGAGAAGCTCAAGAGCCTACACTTCAGTTTTCACGTCGATTGTCAGATTGTCATTAGTTGCTTGGTATAGGTCCTTCCCCCCTCTTTCCTAGCAAGTATCGACTCAATACCCCATAGTTCCCTAAACTATGTTTCGTACTCACGACTGTTAACCGACTCTCTCAACCTAAAGTTGTGTGAACAAATACCATGCATCATCATATTTGTTGATAAGAAGGGACCCTACTCAGTGGCTTGCCAAGAGCCCTTCTCTCATCCATCGTCATGGATCCCCCTCCAGTAAAAATGAGCCTAGCGAAAAAACTTATATCCAATCTCGTTGCTAGAATCCATACTCTCACATCTAGCCATGGATACTCAACCCTCCAATGATAGAAAGGCCGAGACTACTAGCTCGGTGTGGACATCCTAGAACAAAAAGACAAGCAAAGAATGATGCTCTCTCTTGATGTAACCTAACTTCCTTTCAATGGTCGATGTTTGATGGTGGGATTTAAACATCTCCCTCATTCACCTTTATAGACACCAATGAAGGTTTTGGGTTGAGCATCTATCTGCATGAACTTAAACTCCATCTCTCACCATGGGGCTTGCTTGATTCATTCTCGGACATGGGTCGAGTGGAAACTACAACTTGCATAGATGATTTTCTCTTACTTAGTCCTGACCACAATCACAACTTGTTTTGAAGACCGATGATTTTCTTTTCCTCAAAATGACCATCTTAATCACATATGGTAGTTGGCTCGAGGACGAGCCAAGTAATAGTGGTGGGGGCCTGTTGGCACCAAAAGTTTTGGGTTCATTTCACGCGCGCACACAAATGAAGTTGTGCATGCTCATTCCAAAGTTTTACACATTCCCAAGGTAATGTGTGAAGAATGACAAAGGTTGTGCACCAAATCGAGTTTTGAAAGTGCGCAACATGCCTAAAATATTATTGAATGTGCGTCAATCCCAGTTTTGATGCACACAGGAAATCAAGAAGACGCATGTTGAAATCAAGAAAATAATCATTGGGAAATCCTTTCAAAAGATTACTACCAGCAAGACAAAGGATCGTGGAGATGACAAAAGATGAGCTAGCAGGGAAGTTAAGATTGCCCCAATTCCTGAAGGTTACGCGGATTGCAGGCAGGTGCCAGAAGTGTGTGAGGTGGTTTTGTTAGTCGAGCAAGTGGAGAAGAGAACAAAGAGACTGAGATCCCGAGCAAAGAAAGTTATAAAAGGAAGCAATGATATCAGAAATGGGGCTAGCTAGATGTTCAGGTAAGATTCATTGAGTTGTTTGTATCGAGCTCACTCTGATCTTGTTGTAATATGGTAGTGCTTCTGAATATATTCCCAAGTCTGTCATATGTCTGAAGTCTTGAGAGAATGTGCATTGTGCATTGTGTCATATTTATGAGGATTTATATAAATGAAGATATGAGGTTTTGTGGTTGTCATATATAGTCTGCTTAATGTATGCCTCTGCTATATTGGAATGACTCTCGTAATAAAGATGCGGCAATTTTGATCTATTTTGTGTCTATCATGTATTATTTGGATATGTGTGTGTATTGTTTTACTTCTTAGTCCTAATAATCTGTTAGATATGAGTTGCATGAATGCCAACCCCGATGGATTTTTGTGTGTTTGCCTTCATCCATGTCACAAGACCTTATGATCTTTGTGATCCTCTCTACATCTTAGGTGAGACCTTCCTCAGGCTTGGCTGAGGATTGTGTTGAAATAATGTAACTGCAAAGTGTATTCTAATTATTATTTGATATATTATTCATTGGATCAATCCCCATTGTGGATTGATCATGTCGGCTACTGTAAAGGACCAAATCCCCTTTTGTGGATTGGTCATAATGTAATTGTAATAGGCAGAAAGAGAAGTTGGCCCCAGAATATATTAAAGAAGCCCTGAAATATAATAAAGGTGGTTATAACCACCCAGAAGAAGAAGTTGGCCCTGCCAGTGAAAAGACACTTCCACACATGCTAGACTTGTATAAATAAGGAGGCTAGAGCCTCACTTAGACACACACTCACTTGTTCATTGAGAGACAAGTTTCGGAGCCGCAGTTGGAGAAGAGAGAGAGAGAGAGGCGCATCTTTGGGAGAGGACTTTTTGTACTTGTTTGAGTTATCTCTTGGCATTGTATTGGCTATCTATATTAAGGAAGTTTTGTTGGGTTTTCTGCCCCATGAGGGTTTCCCAGGATAAATGATGTGTCTCTTGTGATTGTGTATTTCTTAGTGATTTTATCTTATGCTATTGTTATCTATTGAAATGCAAAGAACTATAATAATGGCCTAAACATTAATAGATTGATCTACTGATGCTCTGGGGGTTTTGTTGGTTAAATCTAGACGAACCCTGGGTTTAAACTCCCCAACGTTAAGGACACACACAAACGTGGAACAAAACGCCAATGATAGTGAGCATTGGTGCTTGTACTAGTGTTAAAAAGCACTAAGTGACTCGTAAAAATGAATTTTTGGATTAGTTTTTTTTTTAATTCACCCTAACACAATGTACCCCATGTCCTAACACCAATAATTTTAAATATTTAAACCTAAATCGATGCGCTTAGTGTTGTTACACATTGGTGTGGTCGAAACATATGTGTTGCACTGACATGATTTTATAGAAAAAATCACTAATATTTATAAAAATATTTTAATCTACCTTAGTGTGCATGGAAGGGTTATGCATTGGTCCATTTAAGTCAATAGAATGCACCAAACTATTTTTTTAAAATTTGACCCATTTAAAAAAAATATATTAACCTATCCGTGATTTTTATAAAACATTTTAACCTGATTTGATGCGCATGGTATGGGTACGCATTAATGTAGTTCAATAGAATGGAAGCACTCCAAAGGTTTTTTGAAAAAATGATGGATATTTTCTATAAAACATTTTGACCTAGATCGATGCTTGTGGTATGATTGTACAATGGTGTGTGTTATATTAAAGCCTAGTGATGCATCTATATGGTACGAGCGCACCAAAAAAACATGCAATAAAACCTTTGGGTAGTAATACTTGGTTAAGATGCCCAATTGTGTCAATGCTCTATCTTATTTTCTTGATTGGCTATCTATATGATGTGGTTGAACTTCAAATATTTATAGAACATAGATATGCAAAAAAAACCTCTAGATAGTTCTTTACTCGTAATGTTAAGGCACCTTCACCATCAGAAAAACCAAATTTATTTTCGCTATCCAATTTGATAAAAAAATTACATATACAAATATATATACATAAACAACCATATACAAATTGTAACCCATAAAAAAAAAGTGTTTTTCTCAACTCATTTTTGGGATATGTAAATTAAACCCTTTCTAAAATATTGTAATACAAAATGACTTTAACAATGCAATCCACTACTTCTAAATAACAAAAAAAAAACAAGACCCATCAAAATTAATCATTTATAAAAATACATGTTACATATTAATATTGGAATATTGATCTCAAACTAATAATAATATTAAATTATTAAAAAAAATACAATACACCTACTTCTAAAATAACGAAAAAAAAAAATTCACTTAGAATATTATTCTAAAACTAATACCAATATTAAATCATTAAAAAATTACAATGCCCGTACTTCTAAATAACAAAAAAACAAAACAAGTATCCATGAAAATTAATACACCTACTTCTAAAATAACAAAATAACAAGACCCCACCAAAAAAAAATACCCATGAAAATTAATACACGTACTTCTAAAATAACAAAAAAACAACAATACACCTACTTCTAAAATAACAAAAAAAAAGTCCCCGCAAAAAAGCAAGTACCCTTGAAAATTAATACACCTACTTCTAAAACAACCAAAAAAAACAAAACAAAAACAAGCAAGTACCCTTGAAAATTAATTCACCTACTTCTAAAATAACAATAAAAAAACAAGTCTCCTAAGTTATTTTTAAATATATATTTCCACTATTAATGTCCCAAATGTCCCAAAGTATTTCTAAATAACTAAATAACTGAAAAAAAATTAATACCCATAAAAATTAAAATTAATCATTTATAAAGGAAAACTAATACTAATATTAAATCATTCCGAAAAAAGACAATGCACCTGCTTATAAATCACAAAAAAGGCAAGTAACTATTAAAATTAATCACTTATAAAAAAAACATATAATTTAAAACTATATAAATAAATAAACAAATAAATTTATTTAATAATAATAATAATATTAAGTTTTAAAAATACAGTCCACCTACTTTTAATTAACGAAAAAAAGCAAGTCCCCATCAAAATTAATCGAACACCTACTTTTTGAATAACCAAAAAAGCAAGTCCCCATCAAAATTAATCACTTAATCAAAGTGCCCATCAAAATTAATCGAACACCTACTTTTTGAATAACCAAAAAGCAAGTCCCCATCAAAATTAATCACTTATAAAAGACATATTACTTATTATTATTATAAAAAAATTACTTAATAATAATTTTTTATGTTAAAGGGAAAATCAATAATTATTTTTTTTTATGTTAAAGGGGAAATCAATAATTAGTTAAGTATGCACTGGTCTCACACATGGTTTTGGTTTTGTTATTAGACTGCTATCAGGCATGTTAAGTTTACCCCTCACACTGCACACAAGTCTAGTAAAATATTTCTAATCCATGACTTTGCATAACTAAGTCCATCACTAACTTTTCTACATCAAATAACTCACTTAATAATAATATTAATGTTGTCAAAATCTCTTAGATAAATGTTCTCATTCTTTATTAAATAGGCATGAACCAATACATGATATTCCCATTTCATTGGATCCTTGAAAGACTAAAAAGTTTAGATGCTCTATTTTAAATTTCTGACTAATTTAAATTTCTGACTAATTGAGAGTTCTGATTGATTTTTTGAGCATTTGAATTGGTTTAAAATAGGACAAAACTCTTGAGATGAGATTCTAAAATACATGAAACTTTTATCCATACTCAGAATATCCCTGAAAATCTAACCTGCTTCAAACTCATTTTTACATGAAAAAAAGTCTGTTTGCTCCCGAATTAGCCGTACTCCTTTGGATTCTAGTAAATGCTTCGTATGCTTGGGATCCACCCCTGTCACTGTGCTAGCGGAAAATGACTTTTGGAATCAGTGTAAATGCTTTGACGCATCATCCTGACAAAAGACTTTTGAATAAATGGGGCCGTATATTTTTTATAAGTTGTGCCATTGGCGTATTCGTTTGTATCTCTCTTTGTTAGGTCCGTCACCTGTGCTTATATTCTAACTAAAAACTAATAGTTAGAAGAATCGATTCGAAGGCTATCTACCTCGAATCTGGGGATGAAGTTCAACTGGACCCGTATGCCCCCCACCACGGATGGAATTCGACGACTGTCAACATTCTTTATTAAAATTGTGAAAACTCTCACTGATTCTTTCAAATTCGATTGGACTGTTTAGCTTTGAAACTCCAATCCTAACACCCACGATACGCGAGGTTCGCACGGCTGGCTGGCTGTGAATATGGCACGCCTACTAAATTACAGGTGTGCTTACCAACCAAATTACGTAGCCTTGCGGATTATTATTGTATTTTATACGCCCGTTTGGGCTTGCGTGTCGTTCTTCAAGTCTTCCAGCTTTGCAGGTCTGATTTTTTTTTATCAGGATTACCTTTTCCCGTTTCCCAATGCTACCGCTCAGTCAACGTTGAATAGTAGTTGCGAACGTTGCGTGAAACGATAAGTATCCTGAGGCAATCCTGTGTTCTTCAGTGATCCTGGCTGACTATTCAAATTTCAAAGTGCAGTGAACATGGGTTCGGACTCTCTGCGTGATCCATTTCTTCATGAGAGGAATGAGAATGGCAGCGAAAACCTGTCATTGATATTCTCAAAGGATGCAGGGAGACGGTTCTGGGTGGAATCAAAAAAGCTATGGAGGATTGCGGGGCCTGCCATATTCACTCGCATTGCTTTGTATGGGACGAATGTTGTGACTCAGGCATTCGTAGGGCACTTGGGCGCGTTGGAATTAGCTGCCATCTCCATTGCCACCACTGTTGTCGTCGGATTCAATTTTGGATTCCTTGTAAGTTTTCACAATGGTCTTGTCTTTTTCTTCTGGTTATTTTTGGTTCCTTTTAATGGCGGTCAACGGTAGGTTTCCAAATGAATAAGTTTACAGTTCCACATTGTGAGTGGTGTTATGGAAATGTTTATCTTGCGGTGTTATTGATACATTTATCTTGTGGGTTTTTTAGGTTTTTATCAGTATTTGTGTGTTGGTTATAAGTGATTAAAAAACTAATTTTTCCAGTAGATAAGTTTTAATATGTGATCAGATCAGTGAGACAGTAACAAAATAATGATATCTAGTTTTAATTCTGGTCTCAAAGATATGATTTTTAATAATACAATGATTGATTAATTCATCTATGAGTAAAAAGAATATGTTTGTACTTGATTGAACTTTCCCTCCTTATTTTCTGATGCCATTTGAGAAACACTGAACACTCCCTGTGACACAAGGGGCCAAAAATGGATTTCATCTATACTGTTACTGATGTAGTTGTTATTCTATTTTGACATGCAGCTAGGAATGGGAAGTGCCTTGGAAACCCTGTGTGGCCAAGCTTTTGGAGCTAAGCAATACCACATGCTGGGAATATATATGCAGCGCTCTTGCATTATTCTCTTTGTTTTTGCGATCCTGCTCTTACCAACCTATCTATTTGCCACCCCCATTTTGAAACTGTTGGGACAGGAAGATGATATTGCTGAATTATCCGGAACAGTTTCAATCTGGTTCATTCCTCAGCATTTTGCATTTGTATTCATGTTTCCGATTCAGAGATACCTACAGTCACAGTTGAAAAACATAGTCATTGCATGGACCGCTGCAGCCACATTAGTGCTTCATATTTTTCTAAGCTGGCTCTTTGTCATTAAATTGGATATGGGACTTATCGGAGCAGCGATGACATTGAACTTAGCATGGTGGGTGCCTCCGATTGGCCAGTTTATATATATTGTCTGTGGAGGTTGTCCCCAGACATGGACTGGACTATCAAGACAAGCATTTGAGGATTTGTGGCCTTTCGTCAAGTTATCTGTCGCATCTGGTGTGATGCTATGGTCAGTTGCACACATACTATTTTTAGTCAATAGTATTTTTTTGATTTACAGAGTTTAGTTCAGAACAAGGAGCTGACATTCGTTTTCCTGTCAAACAGTTTAGAGAATTGGTATTACAGAGTATTGATCCTCTTGACAGGGCATCTAGCAGATGCAGAAGTTGCACTCGATGCCCTTTCTATCTGGTAATATATTTTTTCAGTTGTTTTGTACTAGAATAATGGCAAAAATGCTTTGAATCATATTTCAACATTTTTGAGTTTTCATCTCATTTCTTACAGCATGAACGTCAACGGTTGGGAGATGATGATACCAGTTGGATTTTTAGCTGCAACTGGGTAAGTTTATCATACTAGTATTTGGAAAGGTCCCAAATAGCCTGTTTGAGAATTTGCAAGGGTTGCATTATGCCTTAATTGATTTTTAGCTTGTTAATGCAGCGTGAGGGTTGCCAATGAGCTAGGGTCTGGAAATGGAAAAGGAGCTAAATTTGCAGTGATTGTTTCCGCCAGTACTTCAAGTGCCATAGGGATTGTCTTTTTGGTTCTGATTCTTATGTTTCGCCAGGATATGGCTCTGGTGTTTACAAGCAGTACAATCATAATAAAGGCGGTTTCTAAATTGGCAATTTTGCTGGCATTTACTAT